>CAJNDT010000780.1:780648-865648 GCA_905221615.1 Symbiodinium sp. CCMP2592
CCAGCAAGCTCGAGCGACAGCCCTTTTCATCGATGTTGACATAATGGTACCAACTTTCCTGAGCGCCAGCGGGGATTGGAGCTTCCTCCCATGTCGGCTGCGATGGTTCCTCTTCCGGTTGCGAAGTCGATGGTTGTGGAGGAGGTGCCGCAGAAGATGACGACGCCGATGCCGTTGCCTCGTCCGTCCTTGCCCTCTTTGGTCCGTGGCTAGGGGTGGCTCGAGGCTCAGCAGCGGATCCTTGCGATTGTCCCGGCGTTCTTCCATGCTCAGGGTGCACGATTCCTTCCGGTTCGATGTTGCTTGCCGTAGGCATCGCAACTCTCCCCGTTGAGTACACCCAGCTAGGATGCCGTTGAAGATTGGGCGGAAATAGGCCATCATCTTGCATAAGCGGACTTGGTGCCCCCATCTGTTGGAATTCTGCTTCCCATATGCTCAACGTGGCGCGTTTGTTAGAGCAGTCGACCACATACCCAGATTCAACTCCGCACTGATTCCAGGTGTAGCTACGGAACGCATCCGGCAATTGGAAGCCGTTCCTGTCCTGATCTGCACATACAGCATCCACATGGTGCTTGCGGAAAGAATACGTGGTGTAGTCGGAATCAGGGAGCACATCGTTGGACCATCTGTAATGCGGGTGTCCAGTGTCTGGATCAACCCATGATACGTAGGAATGAAGCACGTGGAGACAGACACTGAACGCCTGGAGCGAGTTCATCGCAAAGGCGAGCGGATGTCCCATGCCTTGATGCATTGTGCGCATCATCAAAGCCAGCTGGTGAACGTTGAGTGGCGTAGCGCCATCGTTGTTCGCTGCACATTCTTGGTTGTAGGTCCGTAGTCCATATCCAGTGTGTTTTGCGAACATGTACATCAGCTTGCACACCCTACATAACGTAGGCTCCGCCAACAGGTCTGATTGGTCAGGTGCTCTACCCGACATAGGCAACTTGTGGTAGTAGTCCTGATTCACCGTATACCATTGTTGAATTCTCGTGTCTGTCACCGTCTGGTAGGGCGTCTCCACGGAGTTGATGAGAACGGCGAGGTTGTAGTACCCGTCCGCACTGACGATGTTCCTTGTTGCAGTGTTCAAGTCGAACCGAACTTGCTTTCGTTCTTGTTCCAGTTCAACCACAGCTAATTTTGCATCATCGCGGATCACTTCCTCATCCACCATAAACCTGGTGATGGCATTGAACTTCCCCTCGTAGTCAGCAACAATGTGTTTGAGACCTCCACCAAACTTGATGACCATGGCGAGTATCTCCCCATAGGGTTTGTCCATGTACTCCTCAGGGGCAGCAAATAAGCAAGCTTTTAGGATTTCTCGGACTCGAATGGAAAGATCCCCTCCTGGCGACAGATTTGCACACGTGAACAGCAAGACCAACGGAGGTGCTTTGAACGCTGCCCATGTGCGAATGAGATCATTGTCGACCACTTTGTCTTTCGTAATCTTCGGCGGGAGCGAGACGCTCTGCGACGGATCCCCAGACTACATCTCCAGGAACTTGTGGAACTTCAGAAACGTTCGCATCATCCCACCAGACGGGAAAACTTCTTCGTGGTCTACTCCTTCGAAGGCCAGCTCGTAGGCATTGTAGCTTTCAGCCATGGCTCGGGTTTCGGTCCTTCCTCCGTAGGAGGGAAGTCCCTACACCCTACTCGACTTCCCGGTTCCGGGTTCTCCGTAAGAGGCACCCTTCCCCGATCCGTCTGGTCAGACCTTAGTTGTTCCTTAGTTGGGGCTGTCTAATAGCCCCTTCATCAGCGTCTACACACTGATGTTGCTGCCATGCAATGTCCTCAGATTCATGTGCAACATGACTGACACTGACATGAGCTCGAACAAGGCTGCAAACATTCCTCGCAATTGACCGCCATGAGACATCAATGCGCTGCGACAAACTGCTCTTCGAATCATGGTCCAAGCAATCATCCGGTCTCATCCCCAAACGATCCGCTTCAGGCATGTTAGAGAACATGATCCTGCGTCCACCACCATCGCCATCAGCACCAACATGATCACCAACCTTAACCTTCGTCACCTTGCCACTTGAAACAAGAGCATGCAACTCTGGCCAAGACCAACATGAGCATGAAGAAGGCATGTCAAGCGAAAAATAGACGTCGGAAAATTCCGCACACTTCTTCAGCAGTCGTTTGAGAGATTTCAAGACACTTCTGAAAACCTTGTACTTCCCACCAGAACGTTTCTCACCCCCCACGCAAGCCCCTTCACTACTTCCAGGACCAGCACCTGATCGCAAAAGCGATGCCACGAATAGCACAGGTGTGCGCAGGTCGTTCCGGCATGCATCCTTCATCGTACCGATAAGGTTGTCCTCATCGGCTTTGGAGCTGATCAGCTCCTTGCAAGTTATGCGAGAGCAACCCTTAGTGGACTTAGGCACGGCGTCGCCATTACCCAAGCCACAGAGGTCAACAATCATGCGGTCTGGCTTTCGTCCACCAGCCTTCGACGGCATGGCTACCAATCTCCCATCGCCAGTTGCCTGCAATTTCAAGGCTTTAAGCAATCTTCTGGAGATTTGGCTAGTCAACTCGCATTTATCAGATCGATCCTTAGCGTCCGAATCAGTCATGTGCAAATGTTTGGACGAGCACGCATCAGACGACTTAGGATGCAGCGCGACGTTTGCGGCAATGTACTCCCATTCATCCTTGCAGTAGCCGAGCTCGACGGCGGTTTCGGGAGATACAGGATCCCGAAAGGTATAACGTTGCCCGTGAGTGCATCCTTGGATCTTGATGCTCTTCCACATGGCATCTTCCTGAAGTCCCTTGTACTGCTTGGTTTCCTGGACTGGTACTCGAAGAGGTACTTCGATGATGATTTGGAACCCCCATGATGCCGCTCTGCGCGCAATTCTTTGGACGACCTCCCCCCATGGGTAGTCTGTCCGCAATTTGGCCCTTTCAGGGTTGTCAGCGATTTTCCGACTCAGCCACGAATTCTGGCCCAACACCCCTGCACCAATGAAGATCACGGAGTTAGGGTTGTCTTTCCTTGCTTCCACCACATCACAGAGGTAGGCGCACATGGCGTCGTCAACTTCTCGCCCCATACTCAGAACATTTACTTGCAGCCCAGGGTCGTAGTGAGAATCGGGAGCATGCTGGGCGATGCAATCCTTGCCTGGAGCATACTCATTCCACCAGTCCTCCTCATCGACTCCTATCAATGTCCACACCGTCACTGCCTTTGGAGCATCTTTGATAGTGATACGGTACTTCCACCGGCTGTAAGGATTCTTGTAAGTATGGACCAACCCTCCATTGTGGTCGAGGAATTGGATCACCAGGCCCTCCTTGGGCTTGTTTTCGGCGAAATTGACCACGTGAGGCACAATTGCTCCATCATATCCTTGATATTCCCTTTTCTGTTCCGCCGCATCATGCCATACATCTTCGTACACCGACGACCATTGGTCATAACCCAATTGAGAGGCTTGACTTTTGGATTGGCCGTTGAAACAAAATCCCTGGTGCAATGTAAAGCCCTGGTACCCCCCATGGATGGCACGCGCCAGTGTGACAACCACCGCTCGCCATTTGGCGGGCAGGGCGCTCACATAAGACTGGCCTAGAGGCGGTTCAGGAGGAGGCAAAAACGGCGGCGCAAGGACGTCCGCAATGGCGGCGGGGCGCAAATGCCCCCGTACCGGATGGTACTGAAACACAGCACGCTCCACGTAGCGGTCGAACTTGCCCGGTGTGTCAAGGATAGCAGCACGCTCCTCCATCTGGTGCCACTGCCCTTCACGAAGAATCCAAGTCGACCGAAGGTAACGACCAGGCGGCAACGCAGAAGGCGGCCCCCGCAACATGCGCGGGAACTTGACAACCAGGATGGGTTCCACACTGTCATGTTCTTGCAAGCCTTCCTTACTCGACAATCCAGCGCGATACAACACCTGAGGGAGGATCGGCGTCTGCGTGTAAGGAAAACAAGGCACCTCGCTCTTGAACGAGTAGTGCTGCTGACCCTTCTCATCCGTGCTTTGGGTATGAGTATGCCGCATCAGATCCATAATCTCTTGGGAGCCGATGAGATCCGGCGGAAAGATGTTGATGAGCTGACACGCATGTGTCCAGGACACGGAATCCTTGAACGACTTGGTGTGTATGTCCGCGGACATCTTGGCAGTGACCTCATAGGCAAGAGAAACGTAACCTTCCTGAAAGATAGAATGCATCCATCCAATGCAGATACCGTGGGTACGTTCCAAGTGACGCATAGTCGGATTCTTGCCCGTGCGAATCACCCCGATCATGGTCTGGTTGTCGTCGTAGAAGACGAAGTTGGGGTCTTGCCCCCCAAGCTGCTGCCACAACGTGATAGCAGGCAATCCAAGACGTGACATGGCAAAGTCGGCCGCGACAATCTCGGCCTCAGGTGTGGAATGACTCAAGCATCCCTGCCTTTTGCTAAGTCCCGCCAAGGGAAATCTTGTATGAGAACCTTGAATGTGCAAATGAGCACCGGAGGTAGATTTCAAACTTTCTCCACAACCTGCATAGTCCGCATCTGCAAACAGCCCGATGGACGAGTCCTCCAAGGAGTTCCCGACCCATCCAATCATCATGTGATGTTTGGACTGGTGCACATAGGCCATGAGATGATGAAGAAGAGCATCCTCCTTCTTGGTCCATTTCGTGATCTTGCGTGCGAGATTGTTGATACTGCGCAGAAGATCAAAGCGGCAAATGCGCGCGGCATAAAGCAATTTCATGAGAATGCTGGCTGCCTGCGGAGCAAGTGCGCCGCGATTAGCCTCGTTGATTTCCTCTTCCTCGGGCGCCTTGGGAATAGGTGGAGGCGGAACGAGCCGACCATCCTTATCAACAGGCATGGTGTGTCCACACCACGTGCATCGATGGCTTTTACCTGACTGTGCCGGAGCGCGAGCTGGGTGATTCTTAGTCTCCTCAGCCGGACTCGGCGATGGTACCGTCTTGAATTTTGTCGGATCGAACCCAGTCACGTCGCAGTACTTCTTGACTGTCATGTCCAGGTACGTCTCCATGTCGTAGGTAACGGTCTGCACCTTCGTTTTGTCATGCAACGTTGCCTCGCCCTTGGAGATGCGACAACCCAGATACAAGCCCAGCGGCGTTTCTTCTTCCAATCGAAGTTCTTGGCGCAGCATGTCCCATCCCTTGGGTAGATTCTCTTTGGGTCCTGCCATCTTGAGATCATCCACGTAGATGACAAGTAAGAGCTTCATTTGCGGGTGGAAATACAATGATGGCCATTCATCGCCAATCGGCTTGAATCCTACTTTCTGTACCGCGGTGTGGCAATGTTGTTCCCACATGGTTCCTGCGTCAGGATGTCCATATAGAGCTTTGATCAGGCGGCATACCGGCCTACGGAATTTGTGCCGTTTCGCAGATGGATGCCAGGCTTCATCAGGCAGTTCAACCCAACATGGAGTGCCCGATAGTCTCGCCTGAATGTATGCTTGGATAGCATCCGCCATCTGGACATCGTTGCCAGGAAGGCATCCGTAATAATCTGCCCACCGTGAGGCGTCAAACGTAGCCGGGGAATTCCCCAAATCCTGAAACAATGCGGCTTCCATGTTCTGGTCTTTGACCTGATCACCGAGTAGTACACCTCGCCCTTTGAACTTCCTGGCAGGATCGTCCTCTTTGAGCTGATAGTTCTTCTCGTATATCAGTCCATGTACTCGCGCCATATGTACTTTCTCACCTTTCTTCTTTGCCTCAGCGACGACGTCGTCATATTCACGCGTAGTTGAGAAATCAAACACCTCTTGGTCCCACAATCCCTTCCATTCTTTCATGAAAGCTTCCATGGCCTTGGGGTTGTTGATCATCTCCTTGCGTGTGACGGGTCGAGTGACCATGGCATTGAAGCACGATCCTCCTGCATGATTCTTTTCCCGATGTACGTTTCTGTGAGAAGTCGTACACGGCATAGAAGGAATCCAGTTATCATCCATGACCATATGCGCCGGAACGGCCGGCACGACATCTGCCAAGAATTGTTCCTGTGTATATTGATCCACGTAGGACTGTGCCCATGACCAACCATCGTCGTCATCAACGGACACGTTGAGTTGCAGATCAATTTCTTCACATGGGACAATCTTGGGAAAGATCATGTTGTCTAAAATCTTGGTGACTATCTTCTTTCCTATCACAGCCTTCTTCCGGTCTTTCTTGGCAACTCGAGCTTTGTCTCGCTTCTCTTTCTTGTATGCTGCCTTCTTCTCCGTTTCGCTCATCTTCTTCCATGCTTCCGGAGAATAAGAATGGATAGGTCGCCGTGTAGGAAGAGTTCGTCGACCGTCACTTCGGATCTTATACGGAACTCCCCTTTTGTCGATCTTGCAGGCTTCACCGTCATCGGTGAGATATACAATGCCGTCCCCTTTCTTCCCCGTACTCCAATGTTCAATCTCCTCGGGAGCCAACTTCTTTTCTTTCAAGATCTTGATAATCTCTCCAGGTTCCTCGATGTCTCCTTCGGGGATGAGTCTACCGGTTGGACCGACTTCGCGGGGCGATCGTCGATCTTTCCCAGTGACCTTTGGTTCAGAAGGAGGCGGTGCTGCACGTAGACCCAGCTCTTCGTCTAGTTCTTCGAGTCTTTTGTCTCCTATGGCATCAATAGCTTCATGTTCTGCTGACTTGAAGACTTCGCCGGGCGGCTCCGTCTCTATGTCAGATGGATCTATGTCCTGTAAGTCAGGATCTTCTCCGGGATCCGGTGGAGGAAGAAGTCCATTTGGATCATCATCATCCCCGTCGCCACCATTTCCTCCGGGCGGACCGTCATCACCGTCATCGACGTCTTTTATCTCCTTGCCAGCGAGGTCAACGTTGTCCCTGAGTCCCTCAATGGTTGAATTCATCCTTTCGTACTCGGCTTTCAGGGGAAACGTTATCTCCTCTGGGAAGTAGATAACTTCTGTCTCGTACGGTCTCATCAACTTCCTGGGAACAGATGCGTCCATCGACAAGTTCGCGTTGGCAAATTCCTTCATATCCCAAACGCGATACTTCTTGGACCACCCTTGACCAGCAGTGATGATGTATCCGGCAAAAATGCCTGGAATCCCCTTTGGATCGAATTTGTTGCCATATGTCTTCGGCCTTGTGTCCGTCGGCTTGAAGAAGACTTTGGCCCCAAAGGGTATGGCTTTTCCCTCGAAGTCCTTTCCAGTCATTCGCTTCCATGCTGAATCACCATCGCCCTCCACGTCTTCAACGTTGAGGTTCTGCATCACGCAATTAAGCGCAAAGGACCAGTATTGAGCGGGCAATCCGGCGTGTAGCATGGATGCTGCGACTGTGTTGATCACTTCTTGATTTGATCGTTCAGCGAGTGAATTGTTACTGGGTTTCCCTGGAAGGGAATGATCTATCACGATCTTCAACTGCGCCATAGCTGAATCGAACTCTGGTGCTTCATCACTATACGCCATATGAATCTTGCGTCTTCCCATAAGGCGTCTGATGGCCATGACGACTTCATCGGTGCTCCTTGAAGCCGTGGGAATCGCTGCGATCATTTTGGTGGCGATGTCTCTGATAACTAGAACTTCGCGTGCTCCGTCATCGAGTCCGATGCCTGCTTCGGCGGCCTTGCGCATGTCAAGGAAGTCGAACGTCACAAGATCTCCCCAGTGTTTGATCACACGTTGAAACGCACCTCGTTGTGTTCGCAAGTGCTTCATCTTCGCGCGTATGCACGATTCGCAATATGGATTGCGGTAGCGATGAGTACACAGATGTGCCAACGTCTTAGCTTCGGCTTTCAGTGTTCCGACTCTGGCCTTACGGCTCGGCGCACCGTCGCCTTCCACATCAATGATCACCTCATCGTCACCATCCAATGGAATTTCACCCACTCCTTTTCCTTCGTCATCGTCCGGAGGTCGTCCGGCCTCGGACTCTGGTACTTCTTCTATAGGAGGTTCTTGGGGTTCAGGATCAGGAGGTCGTTCGTGATCGTCACCTTCTTCTTCTGCTTCAATCTCGCTCGGTGCAGCTTCAGCGGCAGCTGCGACGCTGACGTCAACGTTGCCCGCTGTCAACGCACCCTTAAAGATTTCGGTGATCACTTTGGCCTCCGGATCATCATGAACCAATGACTTGGAACTCCCGGCACGAACGTACGGGATGTCACCGTTCACGAACAGAGATATTCTCTTGCCCTGCGGGTTGATCATGAATGGTTCCCTTCCGGGTGGCCACACAAACCCGTAGTTGAAGTTCATACATCTCTTACCTATGGAAAGCACCGACGGTGTGTCGTCCAACACATAAGCGTTGATCGGTTCCTCGAACGACTCAGTTTGGAAATTCGACACGAGATCGGTATCGGTGATTCCATTGGCTGTCTGAAATGATATGGGCTCTGGAGTCACGAGTGTTTCGAGACTGTGCTTCTCGATCTTCTTCTGAGATATGAGGTCATGACCACACCCAGTGTCCATGAGAAACTTGATCTTCTTCTTGAGGATGACTGGTTGAACCATGCATTTGAATAAGCCTTGATTGATGATCCGTTTGCTGTGTGCAGCATCGAGTTCGCGCTCAACGATGGAATCCTCACCGTCGTAGAACGAAACTTCTTCCACTCGAGACGTTCCTGGGATTCGTACGAATGAAACTCGATCTCCGCATTGATCATCATCGTCGTCAACCATGTCTCTCATGATCTGTGCCCTCAATCTCGCTTTGTGCTTGGCGAATTCCAAGCTCACGGCGCGGTCCTCATCATTGATAAACGCTTCCATGTCGACGTACTTCACCTTCCGCTCTTTGTCTTTCTTCGATCTTCTAGGACACGAAGAAATGAACTTCACGTCGTTGGCAAATGTCACATTGCGCTTTATCACTTTTCGGGTCGACGTAGTCGTTCCCGAGGATTCGTCATCTGTTGAACAATCCGAATCAGCGTCGCTGTCAACGGATGGACAATCTGACTCCTCCTCATCTTGTCTTGAAGATCGCTTCCATATAGCCGGAGCTGATGGATTCCACCTTCGACACAATCTGATGGCGGGTGCCGCAGGGAGTGCCTTGGCCTTGGCATTCGGCTTCGCTGGAGCTGCCTTCGCTTCGGATTTAGCTTTAGCTTTTGCCTTTGGTTCCGGAGCTGGGGTAGCTGCTGCCTCATGCTTGAAAGGACAATTCTCTCTTGAGCACGAGCCTGTGTTCTTGAACGAGTAGCATATCCTGTTTCCTCCTCCTCCAGATGGACTTGGAGTTCTCGTCCTCGGCGTGAAGGTCGCTCTGGAGTCTTCTTCGAGTGACTGAATGGACACTTATCGCCATTTCGACACCCTGCATCTGTGAAATGGAACTTGCAGCGGATTTGCTTCTTGCTTTTGTCACCTCTGTTGTCCGCTGACTCACTCCTCGTCTTCTTCTTGGGCTTCGGCTTGGTCTTCGCATGACTCTTCGCTTTGCTTTGAGGTAGTACAGGTGTTGCTTTATCCGGCTTGGTCGGCGAAGCCTTGACCTTTGCGGATGGAGCTGCGTTAGGCGTTGGTTTCTCGGGTACCTTGGCCGGTGCAGCAAGCAAATCCTTGCCCTCAAGCATCTGGCGCAAGCCAATTTGGGTCTGAGTGAGATTTGACTGTTCTCGTCTCCGCATGATAGTACGATCAATGATCTTCATCAGGTTGTCGTACGATCGGTCTTCATGATTGTAGGGCAAGTGTTCGTAATGCATGCCCAACTCCATCTTCATTGCGGGCGAGTCCTTGATCTTGCTGTACAAGCAATCACGGAGAGCTGTTTTGGATGGAATGTCCTCTGGTCTCATCCGTCCCAGAACTTCCAACCACGTCTGCTTGAACGTATGAAGCTTGTTGTCGCCTTGGTACTGGAGCTTCACCAAATACTCAAGAGTGATGATCATGTCAAGACGATCATGCGTTCGAAAACTTTCATACATCATCGCAATGACTTGTCGTCCTTTGATGATCTTCACGTCAGGCCTGCTGATGTAATCGTTGGCCTTCCGGTTCACCTCAAGGTACAGGTCAGCTGATTTGTCACCACCGGCACGTAGCATTGCGACCATGGCGATCCCCAATTTGACGTCTATGCTCTTGAACTTCTTGTGTCCTGAATCATTCAATGCTTCGACATCAGGGAATGGGTTGAACGCTGGTGCCAGCCATAACATCCAGTCCTCATGATGTGGGTCGGCTGATGCCCCTAAGACATTGGCCGTGCACACGGATCGCCAGTTGTTGAGATGAGTGAGAGTAGGCCATGGAGGAACGGTCACCTTGTCGGCTTCCCTCCTGGAAATTCTCACCTCTGTGACTTCAGGATCCGCGTCTCCATCAGGATCACGCGCATGCGAGCCAGGATCCGATTCAGGTTTGCCTCCACCGCTTTTCTTCTTATCATCATCATCGTCAGGCGGGTCAGGAGGGTCATACCCCGTGCCGGTTCCTTCATCGTGCTCTCCATCTTCGTTCTCGTCGCCACCCTCGTCACCGTCACCGTCTCCATTATCCTCCTGAATCGTTTCAGCGAATAACCTCCATTCATCACGATCAGCTCTGAGACGTTGTTCGGCTTTCTGGGCCTTGAGTACTTCGCTTCGCAGATCGGCAATCTTCTCCTCGTACCGTTCCGCGACCTCTTTCTCGATCTGACGTCTTCTTGCTTCATGAATGGAATCGTCATAGGCAATAGGGGGACCGATGAGGTCGTTGCCCTTCGTAGATGCGGTAACACCGTCGATACCAACAGGTCTTGAGGAGCTGGCCGATGCTGTGGACTTCGATCCCAACATCCCGCGATCCCCCAAGAGTTCGCGTAGCTGTCGATCACGCACGGCTGCCGCATCACTTTTCCCATGAAATCCGCTTGGTATGCCGAACAAAGTGGCTGCACTAGGCGTGGAACGCGCAAGTGCTGGGCTGCTAATACCTGGCACGTAGTGCTCGGGCATTGCATCCGCCACGATTGGCATTGAACTGCGGCCAGTGAAGAAGTTTCCACCGGTGAATGGAATTCCATCCATCACAAGGTTCTTGTCCTTGTCCGATTCCGAGAATGCGAACTTCTCTTTGGCGACTGGACTAACTTGACTTGGGGACCGTATTTCAGGGGATCGTACCTCATCTCCTACGGAAAATGCAGGCATTACTTCCTTTCCTACGTGCTCCCAGCCAGACTCAGTAGTCCTCGAAGACATGGGCATGCTCGAAGGTCGCGTCGCTCCTCCTTGATTGGAGTTTCGCGCTGCCTCCAATTCGCTGCGTGTCCTCGCTTGAAGATCTTCTTGTGCTTTGAGCGTTTTCCTGAGTTCACTCAGCTCGTCGTGCAAGGTAGGCAATGATCGCCTTGCATGATCTTCATTCTGATGAAGTCGATCCTCTGCTTCTTGCATCCTCTTCACAGCCATTTTGCGGTACTCTTCCTCTTCACCAAGACGTTCGCGAAGCCGAAATCGTTCTTGATCAATGGCTGCGCTGTTTCCAGCTAGCCCTTGGATCTCGTTCACAGCCCGCAACTCCTGGTTCTTGACCAAGTGGAATCGTTCCTGCATTGCTTGTAAGGCTTGTTCCGAACTTGCTGTGTTTGACCGGAGGACCAAGTTCTCTCTGGCGTGTTCATGAAGTTCATGAGTCAGACGCTCATACTCACGTGCCATAAGCTCACCATCGCCTTGCGCTCTTGCCTCCAACTGCACAAAGTTGGTGGCTGCCTCCGTGCGGAACACGTGTAGCTGTTGAGCTAACTCCTCGGCAACGGCATGTGCTTGACGTTGTTGAGCAGAGTTCTGTTCATCCATGCGAAACAAAGCTGTTTCATAGTCTCGCTTCATCTCCTGATTGACATTGTTGATGTGCCTCATGGCTAAGCATGCATGGTCACGTTGTCGTTCCAATTCTTCAATGCGAATTCCAGATCCTTCATCTTCTTGTTGCATCTCCTTGATCTTGTCCATCAGGGTCTGGACGATTCCTTCGTATTCTTGCACCTGACTGCGATAGTACATCTGCTGTGCAAGGTTCGATGCTTCGAACTGTTGCGAAATCGTCAGCTCCTGGTAGGCATTCGGACCATCAGCTATGGCAGGCGTAGCTACGGACGACGCATCACCACGTGCAGGAATCGTATCCAGAGTCATGTCCAGATCGTCAGCATCGCGTGGTTGATTGGTAACCATCCGATTCCAAGTCATGGACTTGTCACGTCCACGAGTAGCCGAAGTCCTCGATCGTGCTGAAGAGCTTCTCGAAGATGATGGTCTTGACTTCTTTTCCAAGGTCTTGACTCCTTTGTCCTTGGCCCTGGACGTAGTCCGAGGTGCCTGAAAACCAGACGCTTCGGCCCGTCGTTCTGAAGCCTTGCCCGTCCTCGAACCTGTGGATGTCGGACGCGAAGGCGTAGATGCTCTTGGTAGACTCTTTGCTTTCCCCTTGGGAACTGCCTTTGCAATGGCAAGCGCAGAAGATTGACCTTTGTCATCTTCCGTGGAGCTATCAACGGATTGCACCACTGTGTCGTCAGCTGTTGACTCACCAACGGCTGGCGCTGCCACATCGGCACCGAAAGTCATTGTCGTATCTTGGCTTGATCCTGAGTTCATTGTGGTAGTAGTAGATCAAGTAGTCGTTGCTGTAGAAAGGCAGAGCCGCGTACGGCTGATAACCTGCGTGGGGGATTGATCTCGACTTGGTTGCTGCTCTCCCCACCAGAGCTGTAATGAATGTAGGTGTGGCTGGCTTGCACTCTCCACAGACTGGACCCTGTCTCTCCCTCTTACTTCCACACGTGCAATCCTATGCAGGCAGAACCGGCGGCCGTTCCTTTTGCACTCACTGCCGGCGGCGGTTCGTCTGTGCAACGGGATAGCTCTGATTGCTCAGGATAGAAGACACATATAGCACTTAGCTATGGGCATTGACTTGAGCCAAACGTTGCGTTGGCGGTCACATAGAAAGGTAAAGATGAGGGATGCGTAGCATGCCCCCTAGAGTCGAGGGACGCGTAGCGTGCCCCCTTCTCTTGCACTTTACACGGTCTTGCTCACAGCTCTTATAGTGACACCTTAGAACTTGACAAGGCATCGCAGTCCGTTCGCATAAACCCTAAACCCTAGACCCTAAAGCCTAAACCCTAAACTCCGAGGCGAGAGGCTCTCTGAGGGAGCCCAGGGTCTGCTCGAAGTCGCTGCGGGAGATCCAGAGGAGCAGCGTCTGCCCCTCCTTGGAGGGAGTTCGGATACCCCAACTGTTCGGGTTTAGGGTTTAGGGTTTAGGGTTTAGGGTTTTGGGTTTAGGGTTCAGGGTTTAGCCCCTTTAAAAGACCCTCAACAGTACATATCCCCTCCTTGCCGGGAGTTAGGCTACACCTGGAACCCAATACCCCTTAATCAAGGAATATACCTTAAATCATAATATTAAGCCCCCTACTAGAGGTGGGATCTTTGGGCACCCTAACTTTAGGGTTTAAGGTTTAGCCCCTTTGAAGGACCCTAAAAGGTCCATATCCCCTCCTGGGGTTTAGGGGTTTTGGGGTTGAGGGTTTAAGGGTTTTGGGGTTTAAGGGTTTAAGGGTCTATATAGGGGTTTAGGGGTTTCCGGGTTTAGGGGTTTAAGGTTTAGGGGTTTCAGGGTTAAGGGTGTCCTTCATTGAACCCGTGGTAAAATTCCCTCATAGAACACCTACAATAGAACCTTTGCAGGAGCCCTAAACCGTAAATCGCAGAGCCGCTTAGAGGAAGACGTTGACCCTTAAAGGGAACCCTATAAGGGAACGTTTTAAATGGACCCTTTCAAGGAACCCTTTAAAATACCTTACAAAGCAACCCCTTGTAAAGGATCCCTTTTCAGGGAACCTTTAGAAGGAACCGTTTAAAATTTCGTATAAAGTATATAACCCTTTAAAGGGACCGTTTCAAAGAACCCCTTAAAATTTCCTTACAAAAGGGGAACCCTTTTAAAAACGCCCTTGTTTTGAGGAACCCCATTTTGATCGCTGTCGGGCCGAGGAGCTCCGCAACTCCGGATCGACGCCCTCCGCGGGGCCTGGGCGGGCCGAGAGACTCCGACACCCTGTTTAACTAAGGACGATGCCTTAAACAGGGACCCTTTATTATGACCTTATGATGTCTATACTTTAACGAAGGAATATATACCTTCAAGATCCTGAAAGAGATATCCTTAATCTGAGGGCTTCGAATAGCGAGTGCCAGGTGGGATTTGTTGAGGGCTTCAGGGTTTCAGGGTCCAGGGCTTAGGGTCTAGGATTTAGGGCTTAGGGTTCAGGCTTTATGGCTTCAGGGTTTTAGGGTTTAGGGTCGGGGGTGGTTCCAATCCGGGCAACAATTCAATAGTTCAGGGTTTCTTGCAAAATGGAGGATACTAGGTAGACTTGCTACTGGTTACGTATTGAAGACCCCTCATGACCTCCATCAACACCCCGATCATCATATTTAGGGTTTGGGGTTTAGGATCGTAGCAAAACACTAATGCTGTGATCATACCGACAAACATGCTAACACACTGCGCGTCGGTTAAGTCTTTTGTAGGACATTCAAATATAGATGTTGATTTGTTGTTCTCCCAGGTTGGACACAGAGAGCCGGGCAACATCGACACTTTCGTCAGCCCTACAGTCTATCAGTCCAGACATGGGAAGGTGCCAGCATCCGGGGGTCACAACATATCATTTTGCCGTGTCGAAGGATGGAATGCTCTATGTCAAGGGCCTGACGGACTCGAACCTGGAGGGCCAAATGTTTGCGATCCATGGCAGATTCAAGCGAGGAGATGAAGCCAAAGCTTTGCTGGCTGAAGCCTACAGTCTCACAGCAGAGTCGGCAGTCTTGCTCAAGGCCATGAATGGCAGCACGCTGCCAGCTGCACTCCAGAAGTATGCAGAGAAGCCCGGTGCCTTGGGGGGGATCCTCAATGCCATGCCAAGGCAGGTTTGCCAAAAGTGGGGTTGTACCTCCACAATTGTGAAAGTGAGACTACAGGGAAAGATGTTGTGTGGACAATCAAGGCCTTGGAACCAGCATGCCTCAAATGTTCGATCGAAGAGCCTGGTGAGGATACCAGTGCTCCCTTCCCACCACAGGAGATCTCCTATACTAAGCTCTTCAGCTATGTGGTGCTGTCCCGGCTCACTCAGGTTCAGATTTGTTTTGCCCTTGAATATGATGACCAAGCCAACAAGCTGAAGGGTATGTGTCCCAGTGTCTGCATCAAGCAGACAGTCAAGCTTCCAAAGGATGTGCGCTAATGTCGTTGCAAGATCCAGTCCGACAGTCTGCAGTCCTGCAGTCATCAGTCATATGAATCTAATGACACTTGCAATTGGTCTGTTTGCCTCTGTGGGCCTGTCTGCACACGAGAGCCTGTAGGTGCAGCTGCAGTTGAGTCCCGACATGTAGTTGTTCCCCGACTGGTTTTGCCAGCTCAGTTTTGTCAGCTCCGCTACCACAGCCAGACAGAGAGGTGACACATCGGGGAAAACTGATTCTTGCACTGACTGTCAGTTGTAGCTGCAGGAGCAAGATCCTGCTAAGCTGTCAGTCCCACTGTCTTGCAATCCACTGAGCTGCAAGCTCATCTTTATTTTTAAGGGATTAGGGGTGTAGAATCAGAACTTAAGGGTTGGGACCTGGGGTTCTGGCTCTGGTCTGGTATCGTGGTCGTCGTCGTCGTGTCGCAAAGGACCCTCTCTAGCGTTTTAGGGTTTAGGGAGTAAAATATTTGGAGACAAGGATCTGTCGGCCTTTGTTTTCGAGAAGGCTCCTTCAGTAGAGAGGGTTACAACTGCTCTAAAACATAACCCTTCAAGACAAGGCTGTGTCAGCCTCTTTACGAAGCTCCAAACCCCCTAATTCTAAACCTCAGTCCTACAGCCCTACGATCCCAAAAGCCAGACTTTCAAGACAAGGCCGTGTCGACCTCTTTTGTTTGATAAGGCTCCAAACCCCCGAAAAAAAACCCTGATTGCCCAGGTCTGCCTCGTGCACTGGCCGCGCCTTGGTCAACAATGCAAGCTCCCCAAAATACTCGCCAGTGCGATAGTGCTTCACCATCTCCTCCTCCAGTAATCAAAGTCACAGTTTTCAGGTCTTGGGGTGGATAGGATTGTTGGTAGTATAAGGGCCTCAATAATTAGAATAGGCTTTGGGGCTTCTAGTGAGGAACCCCCACACTGGTTTAGGTAGTTATTTCGAACCCATACTATGACGTCACCTGTCGTTTAAAGTTTGGGTCTACGGCTTCTCCTCCTCCAGGAGTCATGGAAGGGATTTGGGAATTTCCGAAAAACGGGGACCCTTGTATACTACCCTAAATAGTAGGATCCTTTTTATCAAGATCCCAAAAATAAGGTACCCCTAATTTTCGGAAACTCTAAACCCTAAACCCTTTATAGAACCTTTTATAGATCCCTTTAAGGAACCCTTAAAGGATCCCTTTAAAGGCTCGGAAAACTCCGATTTCGGGTGCAGGCTTCCGAGTTCACGGCGACAGGCTTCAACGCATGGTACTTGGAGGCCCTTTTGACTTAGTAAGTGGGGTTAGTAAGGTGGGTTATGGGGATTATAATGGGGTTTCTATGGGATACTAAGTAGACTTACTAAGTCAAAAGGGCCTCCAAGTAGTGACTTGTGGCGTCGGGCCAAGGGCTCAGGGTTTGGGAGTTTTTCGGGGTTTAGGGTTTGGAGTTTGGAGTTTAGGACTTTGGAGTTTAGGGTTTAGGGTTGTGGGTTTTGGAATTTGGAGCTTAGGGTTTAGGGTTTTGTAAGTGTCCAGGCTTTTTAGGGTTCAAAGTTGAAGAGTTCAGGGTCTGGCCTATTGTTGAGGGTCGGGGGTGAAGGTTCAGGATGCACGGCTCCGCCATCTCCTCCTCAAGGAGTCGTGGTAAGCGTTTCAAATGAACGGGCAGTACAGTATCACACTACGTAATCATAACAACACAACCCTGGTAGCGACCCGAACCCCAAGAATGATTTCCAACGTCATGAAAGGATGCTCTAAAGATGGCAACAACTGTCGTGCACTCCTTTGGCGGCTGGTCCCCTTCGCCGGGTTGCTCCACATAGGCCTTCGACAAGGTGCTTCGGACAAGGGTCCCGTTGTTCTCAAGCTTACACATGTGAAATCTCCAACTCAAACCCGGGCCCATCTGATTTATTGGATTATGGCGTTGAGGAGACTCTAGTGCAAATACATGAAGAACGCAGCGGAAACTTACTGCTGACTTTCAGCGCCCCATAGTTTACGCAAAACCCTGAACACGAAGCTCTGCTCTGGGTGAGTCCAACAGCCAGGGTTTTTTTTTTAAAGTGCAGTGACGTCCTTTCCAGCCAGGGTTTAGGGCTTAGGGTTTAGGGTTTAGCTTTAGGGTTTGAAAACGGGCTTTATGGACCTTTAATCGGGTTCATTGGCTTCTTCTGCCAACATCTTCAAAGAATGAAGCTGCAAGCTTGCCAGCGGAAAGGGCAAGTCCGACCAAAGTTCCCTTGCATCTGTGCACAAGGCAGCCGGGGAGAGCACGATTCCCAGATCTTCCGAAACCCGTAATGAATCAAGCAGTACTCCTTATAAGTGGTATGACAAATCTTGCGATAATCCCTGGAGCACTCCTTAACTAAGCAGCCTGCAAACCTGAAAGCCCGACAAACCGGACACAACCCTCATAAAACCCGTGTCAGCGCTAAGCTCCGGGAACCGCTTGGGAAATGTTAACAGGCTATCAGACTCTGATGTCCCAGATCCCTGTCATTCCCTGCTAGCTGGTAGCGGATCGGCACGAGATGGCTTCGGCGGCAACGGCAATCATCGTCATAATGGTACCGCAATCAAAACCCTGGCAGGAAACCATAGGCAGAAACAATACTCAAAAATGATCGCATCACGGTGATGCTAGCAATCGTGACCTTTCAACATATTTGTACGGTTGTCGTGATCATAGCAAGAAATAACAGCGGCACTAGCCATTCATGGCCTTCGTCATATTCGCAAAACATCACACGCAGACTTGGTGCTGACACCCTCGACATGATAGTCGTCATCACTGCAAAAACCACCTGCAAATATGCCAGCATCATGGCCATGAAGGTACTCCGAAGCAGAAGAAATGACACGAACAAACCAATATCATAGCTGAAATTTGAAAGAACCGTACACATAACTCGGATACTGCCCACATGCAGTAGCAGTCTATAATAGGGCTCCTACTAAAGGCCACTATCTATCCACATTATAAATATTATTCGACTGTTACCGAGTGGGGTCGGTATCCAACTCTAAGCGCCAAACCCTGAGCCCTCGTACCTTTAACCCTCAACCCTAAACCCTGCCACCCTAAACCCTGTAACCCTATAACGCTAAACCCTATAACCCTACACCCTGTAACCCTAGAATTATAACGCCAAACCCTATAACCCTAAACCCCATAACCCTAAACCCTGTAACCCTATAACCCTCAACCCTATAGCCCTAAACCCTGAACCCTCAACCCTATAACCCTCAACCCTATAACCCTTCTTCGTATGGACTTGAAGCTCCATGCCTTAACTTCACCATCCGCAACGATGAAGAACTTATCCCCGGGATCGCCCTGCAAGAGGCGGAAGGTTTGAGGCGTTAGGGGGTTTAGGGTTTGGGGTTTAGGATTTAGGGTTTAGGGTTCATGAGGTTTGAGGCGCTTGGGATCTAGGTGATTAGGGTCAGCTTTTCTTACAGTACGGGGTCGCGTTCAGGGCCATTGGTTCTTTAAGGGTGTTTTAGAGCCCGGTTTCGGGCTCTAGCGGTCTGGGCCGTTTCTTGGAGGTGTTCAGGCTCAGGGGGTGACTTGCGAAAGCACGTTTGCGACTACGAGCGCACACACGCCCCGTGCGAAAGTACGGAGCTGATGCAACATGCGATACGAGCCTGCTTGAAGACCGTGACGTCTGGCTCAAAAAGCCTTACTGGAGATGCACAACAAGCCAATGGATGCCGTGCATAACAAAAACCGTAGACAACCTTCGGGGACCAAGGAATGCAAGGCTACGAATGGCAAGATGAGGGTTTGCATACTATGACTACGCAAGGAGTCCCAGGGAATACCGTTACGCAAACTTCGGGCCCCGACATTCGTTCAAGCAGCCGGTTGCATCAGGTAATCTTAGAAGATGCTTAAGATAGGGCCTGATCAATTGGAGAAGGATTTCGGGGTCTAATAGTATTCTAGAAATATGGTTTAGCAGCTGCCCCCACCCTGTAATAGTGACTATAAGGATGATATTAAGGCCCTATCATATTCCTATTATACCACTATTACAGGGTGGGGGCCCCTCTAGAATATTCTAGAAATATAGTCGGAACCCCAACTTGGGGCTTAGGGCGTAACTTAGAGCTGAGCTGAGGCGAAGCCGGCCAAAATTAAGCAAGCTGGATCTTAAGCAATACTAAATGGGAGTTTTCCGAGAACAAGGGGTACCTTATTTTGGGGTCCTTATAATAAGGATCCTTAATTTATGGTACTATATTAGGGTCCCCTATTTTCGGAAACTTTAAACCCTGAACCCTAAACCGTTTATAGAGCCCTTATAGATCCCTTTAAGGAACCCTTAAAGGATCCCTTAATTAGGGTCCCCTATTTTCGGAAACTCCCAAATACTAAAGGACACCCCTCGACTGGCAAGCCGGGCTACTCCACCATCATCAGATTCGCGGTGTCATCCAGCTGCTCTGAGGTTAGGTCCTCAGAGTTGTCCGAAGCAAGATTTTGCAGAGTGTTTTTCTGACTTAGGGTTTGGGGTTTAGTGAATTTTTCGGGGAGCGCAACACCCCGTAAAGAAGCAACAAACCCCTTCATATACTCATCATCTGTCTATGCTTCGAGGGCGGGTGTCGTGTTCTGTTTTGCTTTTCGTGTTTAAATCGGGGGCACTTTCGGGTTCAAGTAAGCATTGCACCGGCACGAACTATGAGAAGAGTCTCTAGTTGAGAGGCCAGACGGATCCTATCCCCAAGCACTGAACCTGGCCGACCTGGCTTGTCAGCCCGATTTCCAGCAGCAACAACGACGAAACTAAAGTCCAGCAAACAAGCTATGTTTCGACTCTGCAGCGAATCTTCGTTTTTAGGATCTTAGGGTTAAGGTTTGCCTTTCTTTTCCTTGTTTTCCGTATGGGACGTCAAACAAGAACTCTCTATTCCAAGGGTCTCTGAAGAATTTGGCGTCTTTGAGGAGCGAGAGCGCATATGGCTTCCAGAGCGTCTGGTTCCTTAGATGGTTTGGAGTTCAGATTGTAAGGCCTTAGGCTTTGGGTTTCGTGGCTCAGGGGGGCAAGAAAAGAGGCCGCAAGACTTTTTCGGCTCAATGTCGAACGATGACGATGACGGTGACGGTGGTGATGATGATGGTGATGATGATGATGATGAGGGTGAAGACGATGATGACGATGATGATGCTACTGCTACTACTGCTACTGTTCCCACCTGCACCACCGCAGCCGCCGCCATCTCCACCACTACCGCCACCACCCCCACCCCCACTACCACCATCAGCACCACCTGCACTACCGCCCACCTCACCACGCACCCAACAACCACAAACACCACCTCCACGACGCCGACTACTCCTTCCGACTAAACCTCAATAAAAGAGCTGCCGACCGCACAGATACTTATAGTTCGCTTGGAGGATCATGGGACTGAGCAAGCAGGCTGTAAATAAGCTTCTAGATGGGGATTTCCGAAAACAGGGGACACTAATATGGACCCTAAATAGAAGGACCCATATTATAAGGACCCCAAAATAAGGCACCCCTAATTTTCGGAAACTCCCAAATCATTGCAGAGGCTCAGAAACTGAGCTGGCGCAGACCTTCTTTGGGTCCGGCCGCATCCTGGCGAAGCTTCGAGTTGGCGATGTAGGGTTTAGGGTTTAGGGGTTTAGGGGTTTAGAGGTTTAGGGTTTAGGGTTTAGGGTTAGAGGTTTAGGGGTTTAGGGGTTTAGGGTTTAGGGTTAGAGGTTTAGGGGTTTGGGGTTTAGGCAAGGTTTAGCTTCTGAGGTTTTGTGTTCAGGGTTTACTGCCAGAGACTTGGCCCTAAGCCCTAAACCCTATAAAACCTAAACCCCAACTTAACAGCACAAAACAATAAAGCCCCTAGAGCCCTCAAAATCCCAACCCCAAAACCCTCAACCCTAAAAACTCAAGATCCTAGGCCCTTAATACTAAAATCCTCAAACCCTGGAGGAACCCCTTTAAAGGAGCCCTTTAAAGGAACCCCTTAAAGGCCCCTACTTTAAAACCCTAAACCCTAAATCCTAAACCCTAAACCCTTTAAAGCGACCCTTAAAGGAACCCTTTAAGGGCCCCCAAACCCCCCCCAAAGTTCGCCTCGCGAGCCCTGGTGCCGCGCGTCTGGCGCGCTCCGCGACCACGGCGGGCAGAAGCCAAGGCCCTGGCCGAGAGGAGGCTCCCGCGGCTCACGGTTTGAAAGTACTTGGAGGATGATGGGACTTAGCAAGTAGGGTTATAAGTGCCTGAATTGGAGGTATAAGTATTTATAAGTATAGTTACCCTAATTATAACCCCACTTACTAAGTCCCATGATCCTTTAAGTAGGGGCCTGTAAAGGGTTCCTTTCAAGGGATCCTTGAAAGGGTTCCTTAAGGGTTTTAGGATTCGAGTGTTAAGGGCTTAGGATCTTAGGGGTGGCTTTAATGTAGGGGCCTGAGGGTTCCTTTAAGGGCACCTCTAACGGGTTTAGGGTTTAGGGTCGCATATGAGGGTTCCAATAAGGGCTGTATGTAGGGGCCTTAATAATTAGAATAAGGCTCTTTCTTTTTAAGGGATCCTTAGCGGGGCTCTATAATACAAGGGATCTATAAAAGGGTTCTATGCTTAAGGCCTTAGAAGTTTACTGTAGCTTTAGGGATTTCAGGGTGGAGGAATTCAGGGCTTAGGGTTTAAGGCGTTAGGGTCTAAGGGTTTAGGATTTAAGGGTTTCGGGCTTGGGATCCAAGGGTTTTGGATTCAAGGCTTTAGGGTGTAAGGGTTTAGAGCTGAGGGGCTGAGGCCCGTCTTAGGAGCCCTCTATGGTTTGGAGAGGGTTTTGGGGTACACTACATTGTAGTATACTTTTGTGGACGGCTCAGGGTCCCAAGCTCTAGCACTTCGCTTGGGACTTTAAGGCTTTCTACAGCGGACCTAGCAAGGCCACATGCGCCCTCAGATACCTTTTTTGTCACCTGTCTACCGCATTCTCTGATAACAAATCACAAGCCGATACAAGTCATACTCTTCTTTGCAGGAGCTCCTACAAACCATAGTATGTATGTGTATATATGTATAAATGTGTATGTGTATGTATATAAATATGTATATATATATATATATATATATATATATATATATATATATATATATATATATATATTATATATATATATACTTACATATATATATTATACATATATATATATATTTATATATATACATATGTGTGTGTATATATGTGTGTGTATATATATATATATATATATATATATATATATATATATATATATATATTGCACCGTTATGACTATCAGAACCGCTATCATGATAACGTTAGCTACTGCAACGGATATCCTTATCGTTTACTTTCTTCCACGACTAGCAGATTGAACTCTCAGAGTCTATGCGAATAGACATGTTAGTATGTCTGTACATACAGGGAACTCCAGAAAGTTGGAATATGGTTTCATGGTGGGATACCCTATAATTTACCTGAAAGGGGTTACGATAATGATATTCCAACTTTCTGGCTTTTACCTTAAGTGGGTAAATTAGGGTCCCTTTCAGCGAAATTATAGGTGTCGTATTATATTAGGGACCCAGAAAGGGGACCATAATTTTGACAACCACCCATGTATGTAGATACATTTACTTACTTGTTCAAGTTCATCTAGCTATGGATATGTTTTCAAGTATATATTCACTTCTGCCTGGTTTCTTGCAAAAAGGCCCATACGTAGTTCTCTGAAGTAGGGTCCCTTTTCGGGTTACCTAATTTAGGAACCTGATTAGGAAAACCTTGGGCGTTGATTATAGAGTTCCTTATATAAATGCTACTATTTTGGAGTCATGGGCCCAGGGTTTCTTAATCGGGTTCCTACATTACCCGATGATGCATCGAAGCCACCCGCACGCCCAGGCCGGCGGAGAGCACCGCCAGGGCCCAGCGTCGCCAGGGCCATGTCTCGCCCCGGGCTCGCAGCGAAAACTTCGCGCGCATCAGCCACAAGAAGAGGGTTTAGGGTTTCAAGATGTAGAGTCTGGGATTTAAGGTTTTTGGGGTTAAGGCTTTAGGGTTTAGGGTTTTAGCATTTAGGGTTTAGGGTTAGGATTTGGGGGAAGCTTTTCTTGGATTTGCCGCGGGGGTTCCGGATGAAGGGTTGGGGCACAGGGCCCGGCCAGCTTCCTAGGGTATCACTTGGAGGGTCGGGGGACTTAGTAACCTGGTTATTTTGAGGACTTATAAGTACCATAACCCCAATTAGGGTCCCTTTTAGGGTACTTATAAGTCTACTTACTACCTACTTACTAAGTCCCCCGACCCTCCAAGCAGGCTCAGCGGTCAGGCCTCAGGCTTTCGACTTTACAGCTTTCCCTATTCCCTACTTGTCGGGTATCATGGGGAACTAGAGGTCAACCTTTTTGGTTATATAGGGATTATATAGGGACTATACTACCCAAAACAGGTTAAAGGTTACCTACTCGGCTACTAGGATTCAGGGTTTAGGGTTTAGGGTTACATCAAGGCATCAGGGCTTGAAATGGCCGCAGGTTTGCAGCGTGGGGAGATCCCCTGCTGCGCACGCCGAATCTGCGCTGACGACAGCTGCGGGGATGCTTTTAATTAACGCAATCCACCCCTACCGTGACAGCTGCACTGTCCACTTTCACGTACAAGAGGGGCCTTAATAATTACCTATACGATTTTGAGGGTTCCTTATTATGATTATAGTATAAGGGGCACCAAAACCCTATCCTAATTATTAAGGCCCTAAAGTACCTGCTGGCTTCCACAAAGAAGGCTTTGGCACCAAAACCCGGACTCCGGACTTGCAAACATCCCGACAACCCCCACACCTTCAGGCGAGGCCGGGAATCGGAGCAGGTCCACCTCAGGCAAAAAAAGGTGGCTTCTTACACTTCTGTCCGTAACCTCCCGTATATGTGGTGGGAGAGAACGACAGAAGCACGTCTACTTCAAGGATAGGTGGACTCAGTAAGCAGTTTCTGAGTCGGGTAAGAAAGCAAACAAACTGGGGTTCGAGCACTTATAGTCTTGCTTAGTGATTCCCCTCACCTCGTAAGCACAGGAGACTATTCCCCCGAACCCCTGAGTTCATCTGAACTTTAAACCCTAAACGCAAAAGCCCACGCCACTTCATTGTAAGCTTGTTCAGCGTCCCGCATGGTAGGCTTGTCTCTGGGGCTTCATGCGGCTGTCCCGGCCCACGGCTAATCCCTCGGCAAGGATTAAACTAAGGCTCCTATACAGGGAGTATAACAAAATGTAATCCTACCTACCTTAACCTACCAAAACCTACTTTTTTGTAGGATGCCTATAAATTCCATACTAGGGAAAATAATGAGAACCTACAAAAAAGTAGGGCTTGGTAGTTTAAGGTATAGCCACCCATCCGAGACTTCAAACGTAGGGTCGAGTGTGATCTTAGCCTCCGGCGAGCTGGTCGCCCAGCGCCGACGGCACGCCAACGAGCGACGAACCCGTGTCCTGTTACACTCCCACCGTCGACTAGACTACGGGTCCAAAGAGTAAGAAACTCCCAAACCCCGTAATAAAGGAACAGACCTGAAATCGGAATAAGGATCCCCCTAGAATTTCAGGTGTATTCTTCTGCAGTCACATCTGATCTAGTTTGTGGCTGTGAGATCCGGTGCTCTTGCCGAAAAGCTGGGGCTCAATTAAGCAGGCACCCCGTCCACGACAGCTCTGCAGCCATCGTCGCAAAAGTCCAGCTTCTGCCCGTCAGCCTGGTAGGTGGGGGTTTAGGGTTTAGGGGCTTAGGGATTTAGGGTTTAGGGGTTTAGGGGTTTAGCATTTAGGGGTTTAGGGTTTAGGGTTTAGGACCCCAAAATAAGGTACCACCTAATGTTCGGAAATGTTCGGGAACTGCCATGTCACGCAATGCAATGTGCTGCTGTGCAAAGCAAAGGGCTGGGTTGGACGAGAATAGACAAAACCCTGGCCCTAAAACGCAATCAAATCCCTAAACGCCTAAAGCCCAAAAAGCAAAGCCACCTAAATCCTGCAACCCCAACAGTCCAAACCATACAAAAATCATAATAGTGGTACTAACAAATAATTAAAACAATATTAATACTACTCATAACAACAACAGTAGTAACAATAGTAATCATAATAGTACTAACTATAACAATAAACCCTCGCCAGACCCCCCACATTAAGTCAATTTAAGGGCAAAGGGCCTTGATGCCATAGACCTCGAGCTGCCAGTAGCCCTCCTCCAAAACCGGGTTGGGTTTGCGGGTTTAGGGGTTTAGGGGTTTTGAGGTTTTGGGGTTTGGGGTTAGGGTTACCATCCCGGGTTCTAGGATTTGGGGCCGGAGGGGTTTAGGATGCTAGTGGTTTAGGCTTACCATCCCGGGTTTTAGGGTTTGATGCTGTAGGGGTTTAGGACTCCAAGGTTTTAGGGCTTAGGCTTTGGGGATTGGGGTTTGGGGTTATGGGTTGTAGGGTCTACTTGGAGGCCCTTTTGACTTAGTAAGTAGGGTTAGTAAGGTGGGTTATGGGGATTATAATGGGGTTTCTAGGGGATACTAAGTAGACTTACTAAGTCAAAAGGGCCTCCAAGTAGGGCTTAGGGCTTAAAGGGGTGCTGGAAGGGTTCTATAGCGGCTTCTAGAAGGGTTCGCTAAAGTTCTGTGAGAACTGTTTTTTATTGAACTCCGTTTTCCAAAGAGGCTTTCTGTCAGGATTTAGGGTTTAGTCCTTCGGCGTTCGTTCCGAGGTGTTTAGGATTCTGCACTTCTCAGCTTAAGGCTGAATCTTCAGAGGACTTAGCAAGGGATTTCGGATTCGCTTAGCCCTCACTCCCAGACCCCCGGGAGGATCCAAAGAGTAGATCCATTAATGGGGGTTCCTATAAAGTACCCATAGTAGAATAGGGCCCCGATTTAGGGGATCTACTTTCTAGATCATCCCGGGGGTCTGGGCTACAGGAGTGCTTCTAATCTACTTACCTAGCTCCGGATGCTTCTTTTAAGCAACCTTCTGACATCAGACCGGTTTTTCATAAGGGGTAGGGCTTAGGGCGTCTAGGGTTTAGGGGTCGGCATGGGCCCTAAACTCTAAACCCGGTAGCTCCGAGACTCTGCCCCGTGAGTCCTCGCTGTCCTGCACATCACAGAAGGCCTCAGGCTTCCCAGATATCCGGCAGGATCTAGAAAGTAGATCCCCTTATTTGGGGCCCTATACTACTAAGGGTACTTTATAGGAACCCCCGGTGAAGCGCAGAGGCAAAGGGAGATCGGGTCGGCTGAGATGGATGCTGATGCGTGGAGAGGGAGGCAAAGATGCGACAGAGAAGCAGAAGTACAGAGATGGAGTCATGCAGAAATGGCACCATCGAAAGGTGGCATTGATGGATGGAGGGAGGGATAACGGGGGAAGGACTGGCTTGGACCTGACCGAGACAAGAAAGTCAAGCTGAAATGCTGTGACCAAGTCGACCGGATGAGCAGCGGTGCTGTGGCATGCGCTGAGTTGCAGCGAGCTTGGAGACGACCAGACTAAGACCAAGGGATGCACCTGATCCACTATGATTACGGCTTTGATAACTTCGCTTCTTCTGGTGATTGCTATGGCTCCGACATTACTATTATGTTTATTGCTTAAGAAGTAGGTGGCTTTGGAGCCTGGCTGTCCCTAAGGCTAAGCTACGGAGAGGGTTGCGCAGCTTCACGGAAAGCCAAGGTCCAAACGCTTCCAGCACTATCGCGGAAGCCAGTAACCAAAACTCCCGGAACCCGAGCAAAAACACAGAAAAACTCGGGAAAAGAGCCAGACCTGTGCTATCATAACAACCACAACAACCAAAGATGAATGACAATGATAGTCAGAATAATCATAATAATGATCTTAATATAATCATGATGACGGGAAAAGTCGCAACATCAAGGTTACCGATACAATCAAGCAAATGAGCGGAGGTTTCAGACTGATCGTAAAGTAAGTCACAAAAACAGTAGTGACAGGGACGGGGATGAGCATAACAAGACGAAAGACTAGGATACCCAGTAACCTAAGAATAAAAAGGCCTCTCTTTTTGGTATTGGGTAACTTTATAAGGAACCTAGGACTACAAAAAGGGAATAAGAGTACTAATGAGCATCCTAGAAGAAGAAAGATAAGGCCACTGAGACCGGCACCAGCTGGTGACCATTCAAAATGTGATCATCTGGGCAGACCGGACTTGTCGGCTCGGGCTTGAAGTTGCTTTTGGGTTTAGGGTTATAGGGTATAGGGTTTAGGGTTTAGGGTTTAGGGTTTAGGGTTTAGCGTTTAGGGTATAGGGTTTAGGGTTTAGGGTTTAGGGTTTAGGGTTTAGGGTTTAGGGCCTAGGGGAAGGGCTTAAGCTAGCTGGCTAAGCGGCTAGGGATGTACCGCATGTTCTGCTGATGGGTGTTTCAAGGGTTTGGGGTTGAGAGGGCTTGGGGTTTCCGAGTTTGGTTTTTAGGTGTTTCGGGGTTCAGAGCAAAGGGAGTGCTGGGGTTTCGGATTTGGGTTTTTGGTGGGGTTGGGAATTTGGTATAGGAGTTTAGGACGTAGAATTTGCCAGAACTCGTTTGAACACTTCATCAGAAAGCAATAGATGCTTGGATAGCACAAAACTGAAAGCTACAAGGCGCGTTGGCCAGAATGCTAGCCTCAGGTCTAGTGAGGAAAGCCTCTGCGCGCCCCGACAAACTCTACTTGCTCATCAAGGAGCTTAAAAAGTAAGTTGAAGTGAGCTTACAAGTACTGCAACTTGCATTAGGTAATCGCAACCCTGGCTATAAAGTACTTACTGAGAATCAGAACTATACCCCCCTTAGAACCATAATTAAAACTGTATTATTAATATTATTATTCTCTTGGATCTATATGAACATAAATAAACAAATAATTCCTAAGGAGACTATAGAGAAAGCAGCAATGGGCCGGTGCAGGAGAACGAAACCCGCACACCGCAGTCGAAAGACCAGAATCCTGATTGTCGTGCCGATGCAGCCAACAACGGTGAGTGAATCATAGGGACCCTAAGGGGGCCTAAGGGGGCCGGGGGACAGGCCTTATTATTAGGTCCTTATTACGGGCATTAAGGCCCCCCTGCCCCCCCCTCCCCCTACCCCCCCAAAAGTTCCCTATGAGTGAATGAGCCAAGGACGAGACCCTACACACGGCAACCCCAAACACCCACAAAAACCCTTCAATACCTGGAGCCCCATCATGGGGCTCTCTTGGGCCAGGACCCTCCCAGCCACCGAAAGTGATTTCGCTGTCTTCCTAGCGACAAGGGTGCTTGAGGCAAACGGCTCAGGAGTCATGAAGGTCGATATGACTGTTGCGATTATTGCCGAGATCTTGAAACGTCCACCACTCTTGCAAGGCGATGCGCCTGCCCAGATTTGGCGAGGAAGACGCCGAACATGCGCTCCTGGCTGAGCCCCCTAGCGCCCTTACCTTCTTAGGTCGAAGCTCAAGGGGGGTAGGGATGTATTGTTTGGTTCCTGTCCCAGGCTCATGCCTCACGGGGATAAGTATGAAAGGTTAAGCTTGAGGAGCAAATCAAACGACTGCTTGGACGCTCACGGTGCGTGTTTTTTACTCGGCGCAAGAGCAACCACTAGCTGGCACGGCTGGAAGGCCAAGCCCTAGATCTTGTAATTAGCCGATAAGCCCGGAAGCCCTACAACAACACAATCAGCGTGAATCCCAATTACCCAAGAGCCCAATACCCCTTAATTAAGGAACGTGTCTTAAAGTATAAGGGGCTTCATATTATGACTTAAGCCATACTCCTTACTTAAGGGGTATTGGGATCTCTGGGTACACCGGTATCTTTATCTATCCTCAACTCCCGAAGGATCCCTGAACCCGAAGCTCCTCAGCCCTGCAGCCTCAAACCCCTCAAAGCCCCCAAAGCCCCCAAACCCCAACCCCCCCCTCACAACACCCCCAAAACCCTAAAACCATTCAAAACCTGTTAAACCTTAAAAAAGCCTTAAAAAACCTTTGAACCTTTAAAAAAAAGATACTCAGAGCCCCAAGAAGCCCAGGGCCCCCCGCTGCGTCGGGCACCAAGGAGCTCCAGGAACCCCCCACGGAGGCGGCCTGCGACTTCGGGCTCAAAGCTTCCCTTTGCTTACTAGGGAATGGAGGGCTTAGGGTTAAGGAGATCCAAGAAGAAGGCGCAAAAATTCGGGTCGGAAGGGATCCAAGAAGGGTTTGGAGGTGTAGGGTTGAATCGATTTAGGGTTTAGAGGTTTAGGACTCAAGGTTTAGAGTATAGAGGTTTAAGGTTAAGGATTTAGGGTACTGGGCTTGGAATTTCGGGTTTTGGGTTTTGCATGTGTTTTTTGAAGTGCAGTGCCTGCTCTCCGCCGAAAAGGTCACCCGTCACGAGACGTGCAGTGTATAGAGCTTTTGTAGGGTTGTGCAAAGCGTTATAGGTCTCATCGGCTTCAAGGGCGGTTTAGGGTTAGGGTTGTAAAGGGCATTATGCGTGTCATAAGGGTTGCCGATGAAAGCTCCTGGAGGGGTCGAGTTGCAGGGTGAGCGTTTCCGAAAATTAGGGGTACCTTACTTTGTGGACCTTACAATATTCATCCTCCTATTTAGGATACTATATTAGGGTCCCCTATTCTCGGAAATCCTAAACCCTAAACCCTAGACCCTTTATAAAGCCCTTATAGATCCCTTTAGGAGCCCTTAAAGGATCCTTCTATTAGGGTCCCCTATTCTCGGAAACCCTAGACCCTTTATGGAGCCCTTATAGATCCCTTTAAGGAACCCTTAAAGGATCCTTCTATTTGGGTCCCCTATTTTTGGAAACTCCCGGGTTCCGCTGTAGGTTCTGTGGGGCTTCGTGGGATCTAGAAAGTAGATCCCCTAATTCGGGGCCCTATACTACTAAGGGTACTATATAGGAACCCCCCATTTAAGGGATCTACTTTTTGGATCCTCCCCGGGGTCTGGGAAGCTGTCATCCGGGCTTCCTATGACTTCTAGCTGGGCCTTAGACGAGGCTTCGAACAAAAATCCCCAAATCCCAAAACCCCAAACCCCAAGCCCTGTAGATCCCGTAATCGGAACCCTTATAGTTCCCCTTAAAGGAACCCTAAACCCTATAGATCCCTTGTGGTTCCCCTTAAAGGAACCCTTCTAGATCCCTTTTAAAGAACCCTTCTAGTACCCTTTAAAAGAACCCTTCTAGTACCCTTTAAAAGAACCCTTATAGATCCCTTTAAAAGAACCCTTATAGATCCCTTTTAAAGAACCCTTCTAGTACCCTTTAAAGAACCCTTCTAGTACCCTTTAAAGGAACCCTGGGTTTCAGGCTTCGCCTCGAGGAAGTTGAACTCCGACGTCTGTGACAGGCTCGGCAGCCCGAGTCCAAGGACGCCATCGAATTGGAAGCTCGAGAACCTCGGCAACATCCGCTCTTTAGGGGTTTAGGGGCTCAGGGGTTGAGGGTTTAGGGTTGAGGGTTTAGGGTTGAGGGGTTTAGGGTTTAGGGTTTGGGGGTTGAGGGGTTAGGGTTTAGGGTTCAGGGTTGAGGGTTTAGTGGTTTAGGGGTTTAGGGGTTTCGGGTTAAGGGTTTTGCTATCTGAAGACTAGTTGGTATTATGACCATGACTACTACTATTGCTGCTCTTGCAACAGCTACTACACATATACTACTAGTCGTACGACGACGACTAGGACTACGATGTGTTCATCTGTTCTTACTTGGGAGTCTATCAGAGCGGCTCGAAGCACTTTGGGATGTCAAGGCCTAGCTGCGTGCAGATGCCACGGTCGATGGAGCTCAAGGTTTCGGGCTCGGAGCACTTCGGTTGATGATATAAATCCTGCCTTACCCATAATAAGGTATATACCATAATTCCCATAGTCTAGGGTCCTTAAGGTAATGCAGGATTTATATCATCAACCGTTGCACTCGTTCGTAGGTTGTTGCTTTCCGGGGAAAGCTTTCGGAAACAGCAACGAGATCCCGTTCATGGGTGCTTGTTTGTAGGTCCTGTAGGTAGCATCGCTGAAGTGCCTGTGACTACCGGCTACCCATGAGCCGCACCTACAGCCCCAACCCTGTTCAACCTTAAACACTAAGTTCCAAACCAGAAACTCGAAACCCGGTGCCGTAAGTCCTAAACTTGTAGCGGCAGAAGTGTCAACCTCCTGCAAGCTGCTGCTGTGTGCCCGACGGATCGTCTGTCATGTCCTGGAAAAGACTGTCATCAGTAACACTCACAAACACAGTACGAGCAAGGAGACTAAGACAACAAACAATTGGACACTAGTAAGCACATTCTCAGTCAGTTCAGCTTCAATGCTGTTGTGTAATCACACTTATCAGAACTATGGCTTCAGGTGGTAGTAGTAGCAGAAGGAGTAGGCGTCGTCGTCGTGGTAGTAAGAGCAGCAGCAGGAGTAGTAGCATTAGTAGTAGAAACAGCACCAATAGTACCAGTAGTAGTCGTGGAAGTAGCAGTGGTAGGCTTAGCTCTGCAACTTCTAGAGTTCTAAACCCCTAAACCCTAAACCCCTAAACCTTAAACCCCTGAACCCCTAAACCCTAAGCCCTAGGCCTTCAGAGTTCCAGAGTCTCCCAACTGATGAATCCCTCGAAGGTCCGTCGCAGAAACCAAGCGCAAGTCGACGCAGCCATGCTCCGTCTTCGGCTTTCCGTCGTCATCGTCCTGCCCAACAGGGGGTTGTTTTTAGGATTTAGGACTGCTTCTATCAAAACCGTAGTCACGATGGCAAGGGTACTGCTGAAGGCTAGGGGCATCATGGCACTATTCGGAATAGCACTATAACCTGCAGTAAAATGATAACAGCCCCATATCGAGGCCTTGAGGAGTAGAATAGGGTGATGGCATACATGGCAACATGCAATTGCACATAAGTTACCCGCAAACCCCTACCATTGAAGAAACCCTTTATACCCCGTTACACTAACTCCGAAACAGATGGTGTGTCTGGCTTCGCCACCTCTGGTATTTGAAACCCATGAGTTTGTTCGTGGGTTCTTGTTAAGGGCTTTCATTTAAGTTACCATAAAAAGGAAATCATAAAATATGTTACACATCCCTACTCTGGTGACTTACATCATATTCCTTACCCAGCTTTTAGAAAGGTCTGCGGTCCGGGCTCCAGGCTTGAGGGATCTACAGCTTCGGGTTTGGCGCTCAGGTTTCGCTTCAGCGTTTTAGGGTGTTTGACCGTAGGTTTTAGGGTTTAGGGTTTAGGGGCTTTCTGTGAAATGTTACCCTTAGTGTTCCCGAAAGTGCTAGCATCATGTTCTACCAGTGGTGTCACTTGTCGTAATACATCTGATTTGAAAGCAGTTTTTGCATTGCGCATCGTAGAACTCTAGCTGCTTGTTTTCCCGAGACAAAAACAGAATGGCGTACCCCGGTCCCTATCCCTTTAGTGCTTTCACTGCAACCTATCAAGATCCTTTAGAGCTCAAAACCCTCAAACCTAAACACCACACTCCAAGTCTTAAACCCTCAGTTCTTCTTGGATAGTTCTCTAGATTTGAGTCCCTTTTCGCGTCCCTTTTTGAACGGGTATTTACGTACTGTTTGGGGGACTTACACTAAAATGGTTCCCCAATTTAGAAAACTTCCCTCTTACATACAGGTGCAAAGAGGAGTCCTCGTCTTCCTGCAGCTGCGTCTTCGCTGTTTCCACGCGAGCACGGTCCAGCTGCCTGAAGTGAGCTGGATAATAAAGGCCTTCGAGTTTCGATGCTTTTAGGAGCCTGGCGTTCAGGGCCCGTGGTCGTGTCAGAGACAGATTCAGTGCATAACAAGCTGTAAGGAGAGCGGGTGCAGGGCAAGCAAAGTCTCGTGCCGCAGTTGTATGTTGACCTTCTCTTGTCGTCTCTACGGCTGCTGCAGGTGGATGCATGTATGCTACGAGTAGCCGAGGAAGCAGAAATCCGGGCCCCTCTCAGGACCAGACAACAAAGATGCGCCGCTGACACTGCCGGCCGCTGGCGATGGCGGCGCTGGCTCCTTTTCCGGGTTCTTGTTAAGCTATTGTATTTAAGGAACCATATGATTCACTATATATCCCGCGGTAGCTTAAATGAAACTCCTTCACAAGAACCCTTTTTTCCACAAGACATTCGTCGCAGCTTACAAGCCGTCTGCGTGTCGATCAGGATGGGCAAACTTAAAGACTACAAGAAAAGGATCAGTGGCCATACTCATACCGGATGCAAAAAAAAACAACGACAGCACTGACAAAGCAACGATGTACAAGAATAACAAACAGCAGTAGTAACAACAGTAACAGTAGTTATAGTAGCAATAGTAAATAATAGAACTTAAAATAAAAACAAAACTGGTAAAACTAGAAATTCTGATAATTCTAGCAGCAACAGCAGCAGCAGCAGGAGGAGGAGTAGTAGTAGTAGTAGCAGCAGTAGTGGTAGCAGTGGTAGTAGTAGTGGTGGTGGTGGCTAGTAGTAGTAGTAGTAGTAGTAGTAGTAGTAGTAGTAGTAGTAGTAGTAGCAGCAGCAGCAGCAGTAGCAGAAGTTCTAGTAGTAATACTAGTAGTAGGCACAGTGCAGCAGTAGCGGGGCAGCAGGAATCATTGTAAAAAAATATTAAAAATAATGACGGTATCAAGAATTTAGCAATGAAGAAACATGAATATCGATATGTCGTTTACATTGATAAAGATCTTGACAATAGTCTAAATAACAACATCAGAAACCATACTTCAATCCGAGGAGCGACACAGAAAAGGCATCAAACTAAAATGGTATATCTCTTTCCACACATGCAGACACACTCCGGTTCACTCGCTCCTTGATTCTGTTTCTTTTGCATCAATGCATAATCTAAGAGGTCCTAGAAGAGAGTACGACGCTTCTGCGAGATGCCTTCGGAGCCGGCGGCCCCAGGCAGACTTTGTCCTGCCTGCACGAAGTTGTCGATTTTTTGGTTGAGGGTTTCTCTGGGCATCATATCATAAGTGAATATAACGAATTGTTACCTTACCTATAACCTTGCTTACTAAGTCCCGTGATCCTCCAAGTAGGGTACTTCTGGAAGCAGGTTCTTCGACGAGAGAGTTTCGGGCCAAATTTTACGGGCGCAGAGCTTAGTTTAGTAAGGGTTTAGGGTTCGAGGTCTGATGTGAGAGAGCTCATGTCTTCGAGTGGCTAGCTCTATCAGGCACGTGCAGCTGCCACACGGTAGCTTAGGCTAGCTTGGGCATGCGCTTAATCGCCAACAATGGCTGATCTGATGATGCTTTTAGATCGGAATGGAGTTTGCATGGAGGGCTGCCCCCATGGACTGCTTGAAGCATGGGGGGATTAGTAAGTATAGGTTGCTAAAATGGTAGCAGATACCCCACTTAGGTACGCAATCCTTGCTACCTTATCTATAACCTGCTTACTCAGTAGACCCTTTCAAGCCCTGTCGAGAGCGTTACATGAGGAAATCTATTGACGATTCCTACGAAAACCCTGTCAGACTATTCTAAACCTGTAGCAAAACCGCACGAACCCTTAGCTAGGATACCCAGTAAGGCCTCTCTTTTTGGTATTGGGTAACTTTATAAGGAACCAGGACTACAAAAAGGGAATAAGGGTACTACTGGGCATCCTAGTTAGGAACCCTTCCTTCCTGACGGACTTCGGCCGAGATGCACGAAGATACCCGTGATCTCACCGGTGCCGTAGGAGACGGTGATCTGATCTCGGGCCTGGCTTTTAGGGTTTAGGATTTTGGGTTTTGGGTTGGGGCTTATAGGGTTTAGGGTCGTGGGCTTTGGGTTTTGGGTTTAGGGTTTATAGGTTTTTGGGTTTGGGGTTTAGGGTTTTGGGTAATGACGCTTACCGGGGCTGCTCTTCGCTGGCCTGGTTTGGCATCACCAGCGAGCCGTCGACATCGATGTCTTTAGCGACCTCCGCACTTGGGTGGTTGCCAAAATTAGGGTCCCTTTTTGGGTACCTTAAATATTAGGTGCCGTATTATAAGATGGACCCCAAAAAGGACCATAATTTTGACAACCACCCACTTAATGCTCAGCCCTGGCGCAGTGGAAACAAGCGGATCCGAACCAATGGAAAAACAACGTGGGCTAGAACAACACAACATCTTGGGTACGGCCCCACTCAGTAATAGTTGAATAATATTCATAATACAGATCTATTAGGACCTTAATAGTAGCCCTACTATAGACTCTTGTTGTATGGGGGCAGTACCTAAACAACACCCCAGAAACGGAACTCTTCTTTGTGCCCCTTTGGAGCCGCCATTCAATGAGCAGCACAGAACGTGAGGTGAATACAGAATTCATCCGAGATGCTCTCTCCTCTCGACCCTCTTGCACTCAAGGTGGCAAAACCCACAATATACTTCCCCAGATCTTGTTATTGCTACTCCTCCTCCTCCTCCTACTACTACTACTACTACTATTACTACTACTACAGCTACTACTACTGCTGCTGCTGCTGCTGCTACTACTACTGCTACTACTACGACTGACTCCTGCTTCTACTGCTCCTGCTACTACGACGACGACTACGACTACGAGTACTACTAATACTTCTTCTGCTAGTACTACGGTTGATGATATAAATCCTGCATGACCCATAATAAGGAATATGCCATAATTCCCATAGTTTGGGGTCCTTAAGGTAATGCAGGATTTATATCATCAACCGTAGTGCTACTGCTACGGCTGCTGCTCCTGCCACCACTACGACGACGACTACCACTCCTCACCTCAACAGCCCAGAGATCCCAATATCCCTTAACTAAGGATTATACCTCAAGCTATAGGGGGCTTCATACTATGATGTAAGGTATATTCCCTAACTAATGGATGTTAGAATCCCCTAAACCCTAAACCCTATAGATCCCTTACAGATCCCTGACAGATCCCTTAAAGGAACCCTTACCCTCGATATTCATTAATTAAGGGGTACTTGTATTGGGTTCTCTGCTTGGAGGCCCTTTTGACTTAGTAAGTAGGGTTAGTAAGGTGGGTTATGGGGATTATAATAGGGTTTCTAGGGGATACTAAGTAGACTTACTAAGTCAAAAGGGCCTCCAAGTGGGCTCTCGGAGTCCCTCTTTGCTGAGGCCGCCACCAGAGAGGCTCGGCGCCGGTAGCGGCGGTGGTTGAGGCAGGTCTCCGCGCCTCAAGTGAGCGGGCTTTAGGGGGCTTTAGGCTTTCATTGGCTTCAGGGCCTGTAAGACTTTAGGCAGTTAGGGTTTAGGGCTTAGGGCTTTAGGGCTTTAGGCTTTAGAACTTTAGGGCTTTCACGCTTTTTAAGACTTTGGGAAGTTAGGGTTTGGGCTTCAGGGATCGGCGTCTCGACGGCCCCGAGAAAGGGCCGGAGTGTCCGCCTAAGAGCCCACTTGGAGGATCTTGGGACTTGGTAAGTAAGGTTATAAGTGCCTTAATTGGGGCTACAAGTAACTATAAGTATAGGTACCGTATTATTAACCTTATTTACTAAGTCCCATGATCCTCCAAGCAATCTGCACCTACGCAAAGCATATCTTTCTGAAGGGGGGGTTTTGGGCTTGGGGTTCAGGCCTTCATGGCTGTATGGCTGAAGTAATATAGGGGCCTTAAATATTAGTATATATACTAAGGAACCCCCAAAAGAGTATGGGTAAATAGTACCCTACTATAGATCCCTTATACTAAACCTTATCGACCCCTTTAAAGGAACCCAAGGAACCCTAGGATATTAAGACCCTGTCTACATTCCACTCTGAACTTTGAAGCTCCGGATGATGTGCCGCACCGAGCTGCGGCACATGATGGAAGGCAGCACCTCAGCTCTGCTTTAGGGCTCCCAAAAAAGCACGGAAGCAAAAATTATGTTTTAGGGTCCAGGGTTTAGGGTTAGGATATATAAACCCTGTTTAGGGTTTAGGGTTAGGATATAGAAACCCTCCTATACTGAAGCCCAAGAAGGTAAGGTAAACCCTAAACCCTGAACCGTGTTTGGGTCCCTGGTGCTTGGCTCTGTCTGCTCAGCGGCACTTCCCGCCTTCTCTCTCTCGATCTCCCTAGACCTCCCAAGCTAAAGACCCACTACTGAGGACGATATGGGCAAAGGCTTCTAAATGGGTTCCTTTAAGGGCTCTATGAAGAGTTCCTTAAAGGGTATTATAAGGGTTCCTTTCAGGGCTCCATGAAAGGATGCTTTGTTCCTCCAACGCCCAGCCCTTTGGAACCCTCCGAACACCTGCATAATCCCTTGCTCGCGGAACGCAAATCAGAAGCCGATGCAAAGGAAAAGCCGGGCCCATCCGGCGCAACAGCTCGCAGCTCGCTACCAAATGCGCTGGTCTTTGGTTGCACGTCTTCAAGGTACACGGTTTACGGTTCAAGTGTTGCAGGTATATGAACCCTGCAAAAAAGTGGATCCTTACTATAAGGAGGCCCCATATTACAAGGTGCGCGAATGTTGCAGATGAAACCGGAGTGGGTGAGTCTCGGAGGAATTTCTTAGTTGTCGCCAAAAGTGCTGCGGCTCCACACAAAAAGTGGCGTCCTCATGAGAGACCATGGCTGAGAGTCCAGCCAAATGCCCACTCCCTGTGTCGAACACCACCTGCTTGCCGAGAAGGCTGTGCGGATGCAGCTGGGACTTGCAGGACAACGTTTATCTGCAAAAGGCTCAGTGTTTAGAGCCTGCTGAAGTAGATGTACAGCGACGGCACCGGTAGCCAGAAAGGAAAGCATGTCCTTAAACCTTGTGAAGCTGTCCACAACACTACCTACAAAAAACATAAACACCTCAACCCTCGTAAAGAAACCGTATAATAGAACCCTACATCATGCTTGTAAGACCAGTTAAACGTTAACATAAGTCAAGTTTAAAGCTCTGCCATGTTCAAGCAGGGAAGCAAAACGAAGTATTGGTCAGGTTACCCGACATCAGTATAAGCACAGACCGACCTATTCTGTGTCTATGTATCGGCAAGGTCTGTGCACAAACATACATACATACATACACACATGCATGCATGCACATATGTACTTATTGACTGGTTGAAGGATTGGTTTTAATATATACAGACATGTCTATACCGATACAAACACAAATGTAGATTTCGAATTAGGGAAGCATGTTTAAGCTTCTTTCTGTTTCTATTTAGAGTTACTTTCTTTCGCTCCTTATCTATAAATGAGGTACTAATTTCGAAAGTTTCTATAGCTATTGCCTTGACCACTGCATTCCAAGCCCGGTCTGTGCCGGGGGCCTCGAACTGCTGCGGTGTGGGCGCACCCACCGTAATCTGGCCATAGTAGGCACTCTTGTGATGTACCACGCCATCTTCGCCTGAGCCGGGGTTTAGGGTTTAGGGTTCAGGGCCTGAGCCTAAGGCTTCAAGGTTTCTGGGGTTTGGAGCTTATGCCACGATGGTCAGGTACGATTCATGCATACAACGCCTTCTTCTTCTTCTTTCGCAAGCTTCCTGTTCATGGTAAGTGCTGCCAGGAGCATGATGCGTCATCACCGCCGAACCAGCACTGCTAGCTCTTCTTGCCGTCGAGGTGTTCGAGCGCATTCACCGCGACAGGTGAGAGCAGTTTGGAGTGATACCAAACACAGTACCACCCCCTTGGGTCTAGGCACGTATGTGCTTGATGCATCAGTTTTACACAAAGCGTCCCCTCCAAAGAGGTCCAATGCCCTCAACTGCTGGAGTTGCCACTGCATCGCAAAGCTTGGCCGCGTCGCCTCCGAAGTTGAGGTTCAAATCATTGCACGAACCCTAAACCCTAAAAACTAAACCCTATGCCCTAGTCCACTCCCACTGAGGCAAGCTCTTTTTGGGCATTTCACACAACCAGAGCAGGAGTTGCAGGATCGGGTGGAGGATCAGCATGAGGTGAGTCATGCCGGTCGTCATGGTTATCAATGCTTACTTTGAGCTTTTCAGGCTGAAAAAGTCAAGGGACAGGATTTCAGCCCAGGGTCACAAAGTCGGGCCCAAGCAGACGCTTTGTAGCTAATACAAAGCGTCTGTGAGGGTCCTACTCTGTGACCCTGCGCTAAATTGCATCTTGCGTTGCGCACGGCGCGTGCACCTCGAACCGTACGCAACGCAAGCTAGTATAGAGAGGATTTCTCAGGTGCTCTCTGGATCCTAGCGTATCTGGTGAGCTGCTGGACTCGAAGTGGCAAATCAACGGACGGAAGGCTTAGCTTGGCCCACTCCGTGTCTGCAAACAAAGGCAACGGAGTGCTTTGCCGAGGCCGCTTTTGGATTGATCCGCCGGAAACCTTGTCCCTCTGATCTTTGCCATGGCTACTCGGACTCTTCCCTTTGGGCATCTCGTGCAGCATCTGCTCGAAGCTGGATGTCAACCTGCTACTATACTGGACTTAGAACCCTAGCACAAATTATAATCTTAGCTGTTTCTTAGGGATTATAATAACCAAAAATTAAAAATTATTTCTAAGTACCCCTAAGGCTACATCTATGACGTCGCCACTTTCCACGGAGAGAGCATGAACGAACCCGTCGGCACGCTTCAGAATTACGAGGACCATAATTGCTCTCTTTTGCGCCTCTGGAGCAAAGCATACACCCTGTGATGACGGCTTGGGCCCCGAAAGTGCACGAGGAGTTTGGAGTTTAGGATTTGGGTTTGGTGTTTAGATTTTAGAGTCAGCGCATGCAATTACAAGGGGTACCCGCACTTTCTTGCACCGTACCCAGAGGAGACGTGTTTACAGATCCCTGTCGAGTACCTGTGACCTGGCAATGGTTCTGCACTTCAAGATGCACGGATTTAGGTGGAGTTTCCAGAGAGCCCATCACCACTTAGTTGAGGAATGTATCTTAAATCATTCTAAGAAGCCCGATAAGGTAAACATACCCTACGCAAGTGGTACTGGGTTCTCTGGGTATGCTGTCGACCCCAATCCGTTCAACGCCTTTTCTGGGTTTCGGACTGTGCAGCGGGATGAGCTGACGCCTGCTGCATGGCACGCCAGAGAACATCTGAAAAATGCTACGGAGCAAGTCTTCAAACAACTTACCTTTGGTTAGTAGGGAATGGAGGAATGGGGTACCATTATAACAACCCTTGCTACCATTCTTCCATTCCCTACTAACCAAAGGTAAGACAACGTATAAGCAACGTGACTTCAAAAGGAATACTTACCTGCGAAGCCCCGCTGAGCACTGCAGAATCCCGGGACTCGATGAAAAAGCCCTTCTGGCAGCCTCGAAGAGGCCTTAAAGCTCAGTTCCGGTGTTATTTTGGGGTCGATTTCACTAAGAAACCCCAACCAGCAGTGTTTCGGGGTTTAATGGGTTTGGGGTTTAGGGTCTAACCCTGGCCTCAGCTTCACCGAGAAGGGGCCATGTTGCACGGCATTCTTGGTGGCGTGCACGCAGAGACCTGGACGTGAATCGAGAGACTGCTCACGGGACCAGGGCTCCCCAGAAAGCCCAAGCTGCCCCCACCCTGTAATAGTGACTATAAGGATTATATTAATATTATATTAGGGCCCTATTATATTCCTATTATACCACTATTACAGGGTGGGGGCAGCTTCTAACCTATATATTCCTCTTAATCAATCAAGGAATATGAAAGCCCAAGACCTCAATATAGCTTAAATTATATGATGAAGCAACAGAAAAAAGGTTTTGGAACCTCTGGCTCCCCCATTCCCAGGCCTCCAAACCTTCCCAGAACCGGACCAAAAATGTCCGACTCAATCAGCCAGCAACTCTCAAGTCTGAACCCGAAACCCTCAAACCCCTAATATAGGAGCCTTGATAATTAGGAGAGGGTTTCGGGGCCCATTAGACTATAACTATAATAGGGAACCCCCGCAACAAAAAAAGGAAACTATAAAGGCCATACGGGTGGTTGTCCAAATTATGGTCCCTTTTTTTGGTTCCCTGATATAATACGGCACCTAATATTAAAGGTACCCAGAAAGAGACCCTAATTTTGACAACTACCCATATAGTAGGGTGTCTCAGGCGCTCGCACCCAAACTTTAAAAAAAATAAATTAATAATAATAATAGTAATAATAATAATCATAATAATAATAATCATCATCATCATCATAAAAAAAAAAAAGCACCTCCCCCCCCCTCGCCCGGCACCTCCCAGCGAGCAGGCGCCAAAGGCGGCCAGGAGCCGCCCCGGCCGCAGGGAACAGCGGAGCCTGGCCCCAAGAAGCCGAGGATCCCCCTAAGGGTTTAGGGTTTAGGGTTTAGGGTTCTGGAGGGCTCTAAAATAGGGTCCCCCTTAAAGGGTACTATGGGGTTCTATAATAGGGGTCCCCCTTAAAGGAGTCCTTTGAAGAAGGGGCCTTGTAAACACAGGGGGTCCGGAAAAGGGAGCCTTTAAAGGGACTCGTAGGGTTTGGGGTTTAGGGTTTAGAGTTTAGGGCTTTACTGGTTAAGGTTTTAGGGTTCAGAGTTTAGGGTTTAAGGCTTAAGGGTTTAGGGTTTAGGGTTTAGGGTTTTGGGTTTAGGGTTGAGCTTTTCCAGCCTAGTCCAGTCGATCAGACTTGGGACATGTACGGCCCATCCCCCGTTGCTTGACTCTCAGAGGGCGATGAATTACACAAAACCGTTCTTGGAGGCCCTTTTGACTTAGTAAGTAGGGTTAGTAAGGTGGGTTATGGGGATTATAATGGGGTTTCTAGGGGATACTAAGTAGACTTACTAAGTCAACAGGGCCTCCAAGTTGAGCTTGACTCAGAGACGGACCAGAATGTCTTAAAAGTTGTCTAGGTCCGAAGTCCGATAGCTGTCAATACTTGGAGGATCATGGGACTTGCTAAGTAAGGCTATACGGGGTTATAAGTAGTTATAAGTATAGTTACCATAACTAAAACCCCACTTACTAAGTCCCATGATCCTTTAAGTACCATGACCAGCTTCATCTATCTGCTCGCCTTAGAGACGACTCGAAGAGTGTAGCTGGGCCATGCACTGTGCAAAGGGTTCCCCTGGCTCCACCAAAGAGCTCGGGGTGCTTGAAAAAGGAGGCTGTACATCATTCTGAGTACAGTCACCGGTGCTGGACAAGACTGGGAACTTTAGGGGGGTTCTACGACCCCTAAAGTTCCCATGGTGACCATAGTGATCCGAACTAAACGCGCAATACGGTAGTATAGGGGCCTCAATAGGTAGAATAGGGTTTTGGCTTGGGGCCCACAATTATTATAAGGAACCCCCCAAATAGTATAGGTGATTATTAAGGCCCCTGTACTGAACGCGCAATACGGTACGCTGCTGAAAAAAGAAACTTCACATCTGAGCACATGGCACGCAGGATGCCGAAGTTTGTAGCCGGTCCTAGTTCATGCTTGGGATAGGATTTAAAATTAAAACTTTCAATCCTTATTAGGTTTAAGTACCCTTAAACATGCAAAGTGCTACCCAACTATGACAAAGGGTCCAAGCTGTCCAGAACATCCTGAGCAGACGACCGCTCGGCAGGCGTGACGTGCCAAGCAGCCGCCATGATGGGGCGCAGCTTGGCAGGGCAGTCGAGCAGAACCGGCCGTGGCTCCTTTCCTGGGTTCTTGCTAAGGAGGAAGCTACAAGATTTGGAGAAACACATTATTTACTATAAATCCCTAGTATGGTAGCTTAAACCAAACTCCTGAACTTAACAAGAACCCAGCTTCCTAGCTGGTAATGAAGCAAGATAAGCTCTGGGTCGGGGCCCAGCTGGTGGAAAGGTGCCTTTCCGGAGCTCATGAAGTACATGATGAGGCCGTACGCATAAATGTCCACCTTCTGGTTATAAGCCTGGCATCTCACAACCTCAGGCGCCATGTAGCGATAGCTGCCAATGCCGCCAGTCATCGAGTACTTGTCGCACTCCCGAGCCATCAACCGACTGAGGCCGAAATCAGACACCTTGATCTCCAAATGCTTGGTCAGCAGCAGATTCAGTGGCTTCAGATCTCGGTGAACAACGTCAAGGTCGTGTAGGAAGGTCAGTGCCCTGCCTATGGCGGAACTCCACTGAATCACCCGGGGGAGCGCAGGGCGCCAGATCGCCGATTCATGCTTCCTAGGATACCCAGTAACCTAAGAATAAAAAGGCCTCTCTTTTTGGTATTGGGTAACTTTATAAGGAACCTACGACCACAAGAAGGGAATAAGGGTACTACTGGGCATCCTAGCTTCTTCCTTTGGGCCATGAAGTAGCGCTCCAGGTCTCCACCGGGCAAGAACTCCGTCACGCACATGATTGGCATGTGCGGCTCCTATACTGGACTTAGAACCCTAGCAAAAATTATAATTTTGGCTGTTTCTTAGGGATTATAATAACCAAAAATTAAAAATATTTCTAAGTACCCCTAAGGCTCGATGCAGGCCCCAAGGAACATGACAAGATCAGGATGTCGCAGCGACGAGAGAAGGTCGATCTCGTGCAAGAGCTCCTCTGAGACCGCCCTTTCCTTGATCCAGAACCTAGGCTGTTCAGTAACCCACTGGGACAAAGTATATACTTTTATAGACTTCTTATTTTAGAATAGGAACCCAGAAACCTGAAAGTAAAAAGGTGTACCACTGAACAGCCTGGGAACTGTCTGCCCATGCCATCGTCATGCGCGCCAGCGCACTTGACCACCACATCGACACCTTGCCAGGAGGCGTGGTACAGAATGCTTTTCGGAGTCCTGCAAAGCGCTTTCTTCACCTTGAGCTCCTGGGCTTATTAGTCACCAGGGAGAACAAAGTATGAACCTGTATTTCATAATGGTTCCTTTACGAAAAAAGTATTGGGTGGTTGTCAAAATTAGGCTCCCTTTTCGGGTGCCTATTATACTACGGCACCTAATATTTAGGGTACCCAAAAAGGGACCATAATTTTGACAACCACCCATATCATCAATTTATATCATCACCCTAAACCCTAAACCCTAAAACCCTATAGATCCCTTAAAGGAAAGATATGAAAAGTATGGTACTCCAAAGCTCAGGCTCTGTGCGAGACAGCTTCCAACGAGAGTCCAGAGCCCGAGCCCAGAGCCGCCGATGTCTGTTTGAGGAGTCCTCTAAAGGTGGGATGAAGGTGGGTACTTGGAGGGTCGGGGGACTTAGTAACCTGGTTATTTTGAGGACATATAAGTACCATAACCCCAATTAGGGTCCCTTCTAGGCTACTTATAAGTCTACTTACTACCTACTTACTAAGTCCCCCGACCCTCCAAGTAAAGGTGGGATGAAGGTGGGTAGGATCAAGGATCCCTTATATAAGGACTCTCATTTGGGAATTAGGGTCCTTAAGGTAATGCAGGATTTATATCATCAACCGTAGGATTAAGGATCCCTTGTATAAGGACTCTCATTTGGGAATATCCCACCTACCTTCATCCCATCTTTTGAGGTCTCCGAGTTTGAGGAGTCCTTGCTGCAGTCGGAAGAACGGCTTAGGGTATAGGGTTTAGGGTTTAGGGATTTAGGGGTTTAGGGTTTAGGTTTAGGGTTAAGGGCTATGTCTCTTTGAGGAGTCCTCGCTGCAGTCGGAAGAGCGCGTAATCGCACGTCCCATCGACCCTTCGACCTCCTGGGCTCTTGTTCAGGGATGTAACCATCATAAGGAAACCATACTTTTTTGTTCTAGATTCCTTTAAGGAAACCGTATTGTTTTACTATAGATCCCGATTACGATAACTTGAACTAAGTTCGAATTTAAATTAAGTTACCATAAGTAAGAAGCCAGACTATAAATTTTAGATCCCTATTACCTTAAACTAAGTTCCTTAGCAAGAGCCCAGCCTCATCTCCATCGCAGGTACTGATTGAGATCTGGGAGACCTTCCACACTGGCTCCAGGATGCCGGCACCCACGACACTCATGACTGCCGGAAGCTGCGGGCTGGGAGACTACTGAGATCCTGCAGCCACGGTGCCTTCAACCGTAGCCATTTTGGGTTTGGGGCTTTAGGCTTTCGGCGCTTCACGTTCAGAGTGGAGGGCCGTCAGACACCCCCGCGACCTTGTGGAGAGTTAGCACACTGTAAGAATGTATCGTAAGAGAGTGAGCTTACACTCAAGTAGAGCACTTCTCACCCCCGTTCATCCCTTACTCATTGGATGTCTCATGACCCCAAAACCCCTCATGTACAGTAATGTTGTTCAGCCCGAGACAATCTCATGGGCCCATATCATACAGAGCTTGTCAAAAAGCACGTGATGAGATAGCCTACACCCAAAACTGAGTACATCACAGCCATGTTTACATGAATGATGAAAATCCTACCACTCGGAACGAAAACTACAAGATTAGCAATGCCGGCAGTAATCAGACGGCCACTATGATAACAATAACTCCACGCAGCAATAAACAAACACAGCGTTGAACTCTATAGAACGCTTATGGATCCCTAAATCGACCCTCAAAGACGAGGGCCCCCAAACCCTAGATCCTAAACCCTAAAATCCTACAACCCTAAATGACCTAACCCTACAATCCTAAAACCTCAAAGCCCTGATCTTTAAACAAAGAGCTAAGCTCAGCACAAGCCTCGAGGAAGAGCGAGGCTTCTGGGCGAAGGCGCCCTGCCCAAAACGCCCAAAAAACTGGGTTTGTTTAGGGTTTAGGGTTTAGGGGTTCAGCAGCTCCGGATCGAGCAGTTTTACAGTAAAGTAGTATTTCTGGTTTTGAAAGAACACCCACCCACCCTTAGAATCCCATAACATTAAGAAAATAAAGAGTTTCACTTCATTCACAGCTTAAAGCTACTATCACCGAACGTTACGCAGCATTAACAGAATGAACATAAATCAACACAAGCTTCAAAAACGCGCTGTCGATTTTTTAGGGTGGAAGATGCCCGCTACGTAACCGTCTTATGAGATACATCAAAATCATACAGAAACTACACAACAGACACATGTTCTGCATTACTATTCTGTTGAGAGTATCAGCTGTTGCTCATGATGAGCCCGCAAATCACGAAAAAACCACATTGCGACTATCCGACCCCGCAAATCACCAGATTGCGAGGTCATTTAGTGGCAATTTGGTGATTTCCTTCGTGGCATGAGGAACCAAGACCCGAAAAAAAAAATTGCCACTATCCGACCCCGCAAATCACCAGATTGCGAGGTCATTTAGTGGCAATTTGGTTTTTCCTTCGTGGCATGAGGAACCAACACCCGGAGAAAACCAAATTGCCACTATCGAGATAGGGATTAAATACATACGATAAAGAGTGTTTAGGTTTTAGGGTTTAGGGGTTTAGGGTTTAGGGTTGAGGGTTTAGAGTTTAGGGTATGGGGTTTAGGGTTTAGGGATGCGGGTTGGTGGGCCATTATCAGGGCGCTCAGATACGAAGCGGCAGGGGCCTTCACCACATGGACGAAGAGCGCAAGCACTCCTCCGGTAGCGGGAAGTGCATTTAGGTGTGAGTGTTCTGTTCCATTTCCTTAAGCCTTAGGATGTAAGGTTTATCGCTTTCGGGCTCAGGCGGAGGGTTCAGGGTTTAGGGCTTAGGGGCTTTCATATCATCCAATGCCGATGCCGCACTGCCCCATGGGACTGGGAGAAGTGCGCTGCGACAAGCGCCTTGCTCTAAGAACCCCTTGTTTTCCTGGGTATGCTGCGGTAAAACTACTCACGGACAGCAAAATCTTGTAACACTAGGCTAATATATGTATGTATGTATGTATGTATGCATGTGTGTACGTCTATATGACCCCAAACCCTAAACCCTAAACCTGTATATACACATGACATAAGGATTATACCCTCTTATGTGTAAACCCTTATAACCTTATCCCTGTTATGTATATATGCATATGTATATATATATATATATATCTGTCAACCGTCCCTGATCCACCTCCCAGGACGGCACTCTGAACTTCGCGGCTCGCTGCCGCGGTGGCGAGGGTATCCATCCCGGACCTCGATGCTCTGTTTGAAGCATGCCAATCAGTGCTAGGGTTTAGGGTCTAGGGTTTAGGGTCTAGGGTTTAGGGGTTTAGGGGTTTAGGGTTTCGGGGCTTCAGGCTTGAGAGGACAGGCTTTAGGGTTTAGGCTTTAGGGTTCAGGGCTTACCGTCTTGGGACGAAGAGAAAATGCTACCCACCCCCTTATCATCCAGTCTAACATCCGGGCGCGAATGATTCGGCTAGGGCTTGCGGAGATGTATACTATATACATATATATATATACATATATATATATGTATATACGTATAAATATAGTGGTATATAAACATACACAAATAACCTATCTATTTCTACATATACATATATATATATATACACACCAAATAAAGAAGCCCTGAGGAAGACGAGAACGAATTATTTGGGGCCTCATGTTGCCCAAAAGTCTTCTGGCTAGCAGAGCACTGAGGACCAGACGAGGCGAAAACACGGAAGAACGTAGTAGTAAGTGGAAGGTCGCGGGGATATACCTGAGCTGCTCAGATCTGGTTTAGGGGTTAGGGTTTAGGGTGTTGAGGGAGGTTTTCTAGTTTAGGGGTTTAGGGGTTAGGGTTTAGGGTGTTGAGGGAGGTTTTCTAGTTTAGGGGTTTAGGGGTTAGGGTTTAGGGTGTTGAGGGTTGCTGGCATCTACGCAGGAGCAGCGAGTTCTGCACAAAGCTCCGATGCTGCCTTCGAACTCAAGTGCATGACGCCTAAAGCCACTGACCTCTGACCCTAAACCCTAAACTCGAAACCCTAAACCCTAAACCCTAAACTCTAAACCCTGAACCCTAAACCCATCCTTCTGGGGCCCGAACCGCCCCACGTAGCGGACGTCGTGCGCTCTCGGATAGGGTGCCACACCCGGGGCTGAGCCGAGGGGCTGCGGAGGCTACAGTAGAAGCCAGAAAGTTGGAATATCATTATCGTAACCCCTTTAAGGTAAATTATAGGGGATCCTACCATTAATCCATATTCCAACTTTCTGGAGTTCCCTTTACGGGCTCGCGAAAACTAGGACGGCGAAGGAAAAAGCGGGGATGGTCAAAATTTGGGTACCTTTAAGGAGATCCTTTAAGGGATCTATAGGGTTTTAGGGTTTAGGGTTTAAGGTGATGATATAAATTGATGATATGGGTGGTTGTCAAAATCAGGGTCTCTTTTTGGGTCCTTATCATAATACGGCACCTAATCTTGAGGGTACCCACAAAAGGACCATAATTTTGAAAACTACCCATATGGAAGTTCTAGAGCCAAGAAGGGAGAGGATAGCGTTACTGGGATTTGGGATGCAGGGTGCCGGTTAGAGAAGGGTTGAGGTTTGAAGAATGGGAGAATGCTTGAAGTGCACTTGCCACACCTACGAACTAGAGACGCACCACTGAAGTATCCCAGACCTTCCAAAATCCCTTAATTCAGGAATATACCTTAATTCATATTAGGAACCCTATTATAATTTAAGGTATATTCCTTAATTAAGAGATTTTGGAAGGTCTAAACCCTAAACCCTATAGATCCCTTAAGGGAGCCCTTATAGTACCCCTTTGAAGGAACCCCAGGCACCCTAGGAAGGGGATTTTGGAAGGTCTGGGGGGTTGTGCCACAAAGTCATGCGACCCGGAAGCCGCCCCAAAGCAGAAACCCACCCAGAGAGCCCAAGGGGCCCCTTAATTAAGGAGTATACCTAGGGTTTAGGGTTTAGGGTTTAGGGTTTAGGGTTTAGGGTTTAGGGTTTAGGGTTTAGGAGGGATCTATAAGGGATCTATAGGGATTAGGGTGTGGGCTCTCTGGGCATATCCCCAAGAAACATGTGCTCACCCGCGCCCTTCTGCGCAAAGCATACTCGGAGGATCATGGGATCTAGTAAGTAAGGACATAAGTACCTCAAGTTGGGGTTACAACGGTGAAAGTAGCCACAAGGATAGCAACCTCATTCATAACCTTACTTACCAAGTCCCCTGATCCTCCAAGTACTACAGCTTTCGACGCCCCTACCCAACTCGGGGGTCTCTCCGAAGAAGTAGACCCTACAGCCTAAGCCTAAACCCTTTGGATCCCTTTTCAGGAACCCTGTGGATCCCCTTTAAGGAGCCCTGTAGATCCCCTTTCAGGAACCCTTTAGATCCCTTTTAAGGAACGAACCCTTTAGATCCCTTTTGAGGAACCCTTTAATTAGATCCCTTTAGGTTTCCTTTAGATCCCTTTAATGCAACCCTTGGGATCCCTTTTAAGGAACCCTTTAGATCCCTTTTGAGGAACCCTTTAATTAGATCCCTTTAGGTTTCGACACCCCTCCCCAACTCCGGGGGGTCTCTCCGAAGAGGGCGGCTCCGTACCCTGGTCTTGGCTTCGGTGTTCTGGATGTTCGCCCTGGCAGGGGCCAACGCAAGGGTACTTTAGGGTTCCTTTAAAGGGTTGCTATAAGGGTACCATTTTGGGGTCCTTACGATAAGGATCCTACTATTGAGGGTACTATACTAGGGTTTAGGTACCTCCTGGCAAAAGCCAAGGCAAATCCCAAAACCAAGCTCCTGTTAAGGAACTTAACTTCACTAGGGACGTATAGTCAATGATCGGGTTCCCTTATTATGGTAGCTGACGTTAAGATGCCACAAGAATAAGGAACCCTATCACATAGGTTATAGATCCCTATTGTGGCATCTTAACACCAGCCACCACAATAATAACAGAACCCGGTTATTGACTATGCATAGTGCTAAAGTAGATTCCATAATAAGGAAAACCCGACATAGATCCCAATTGTGGCATCTTAAAGTAGATTCCGTCACAAGAACCCAGAAAGGCGCGACGGCAAGCAAAAGGGTAAAAAACCTAAGGCTCGCGCCGGAGGGTCTCGTTGAGGCTCCTCTGACCTCACAGTGGTAGGGTTGTGGGGTTTTCGGTCTTTTCTTCAGAACTTGAGTTTGTTAGGGTTCAGGGTTTAGGTTTAGGGGATGGGGTTTGGGGTTTTGGGGTTTTCTTTCAAGTGCATCGGACTGTTCGGAAGCCCCTAAACCCTCAACCTTATTAGGGCTTTGGGTTTCGGGTTTTTAAGTGCACCGGACTTTTTGAAGGTTCCTACCTCGAGAGGCAGAGATGTAAGGCGAAGGGCCTTTCGATGTCCTTTCGACCTCTCCGTCTCGAGCTTTAAAACCCGAAAGCCTCAACCCCAAACCCTAAAACGCAAAATCCTGAAAAACAGAATTCTGACAAAGAAGCCCTTCTGAGGCCCCAGAAAAAAGGCCAAACCACTCCAAGGCCCCGGCTCTTCACCGTTGCCACGGTGTCTGCACATCGGGACTTGGCTTCCGCCACCTCGCTGATCCCAGGGTTCAACTACGCGGAAACCGAAACCCCAAGCCGCAAGAGTTTGAGATACGGTTTATGGTTGAAGGTTTAGGGTTTGGGGTGTAGGATAGTAGAGAGGAGCTCGAGATCCCTCAAAGTCGCGAATCCTCCACTCTGCCTAATTGACAAATCTTGACCATATGGCAACGATACTTTAGTTTCCATCTTGGGGTTTCTGGTTTGGCGCTTATGGTTTCTTGTTATGAGACTTAATTCCAAGCTCTTCAAGCGAAAGCACCAGGCCTGCCGTTCGAGGTCAGCTTTCGCGGTGTCGAACTCCTGGCACTGGTCACTGAAGGAGCGGGACGGGGCTCGTTCAAGGGCGATTGTAAGTTTTGAATTGCCTGCGTGTAAGGATGCTTCTGAGGGCTTGTATCAGGGCTCTTTAAAAAGTCGCATGCCAAGGAAAAGTAATGCCTTGGCGTCATACTTGCAAGGTACCCATATCGTCTATGTTGGTGGCGCATGTCCGATGGGACCTGTGCGACAAAAAGGCACTGAGACAGGGGCGTTTAGTTTGGGTTCAAGGTTGATGTGGGAGTTTCCGAAAATGAGGGGTACCTTAGTTGGGTGTCGTTATAACAAGGATCCTACTGTTTAGGGTGCTATAATGGCTTCCCCTATTGTCGGAAACTCCCATGTTGCTTTCAGGTCATCCTCAACGCCGTCGAAACGGTTCGTGGGGGGCAACAACAGCTGAGGTTCTTCAGGCAGGAGCTGAATCCCTAAACCCGAGGCTCCAAAACCCCTAAACCTCCAAACCCCAACCCCATGCCCTCAACACCCAAACCTCTAAACCCTAAACCACTAGGACCCCCAAACCCCTAGGACCCCTAAGTCCCCAAACCCTAAACCATAAACCCCTAAACCCTGAACCCGAAACCCCCAAACACAATGGATCCCTTAAAGGAACCCTTACACGACCCTTTAATGGAACCCTGAACCCAAGCTGCCGGCCTCTGCAATCTTCTGGAGCTTCCGATTCTTGCCTGAAGTTAGAGCAGGGTTCCTCTAAAGGGGTCTATAGGGGTTACTATACTTAAAGGCTCATGGGACTTAGTAAGAGGGGTTATAAATAAGGTAACTATACATGTAAGTACTTATAACCCCAATTAAGGCACTTATATCCCTACTTACTAAGTCCCATGATCCTCCAAGTAAGGGATCTACAAGGGTACTATAATGTAGGGGCCTTCATCATTAGAAGAGGGTTTTGGCGTCAAAAGACAGATCGAGGTCTTCCCGAAGCCCTCCAAGACCCTGTGAACCTTCTCCGGGATTAGGTTTAGGGTTTAGGGTTTTTTTTAAGTTGAACTGCACCCTTTCTCCGAAAAAGCGCTGGCATTTAGGGTTTAAGGTTTAGGGTTTCAGGTCTAGGGTTTAAGGTTTAGGGCTTCGGGCTGACGGTTTACTGTGAGGTTTACCCATACGACTTCTAGACGGTTCCGGGCTTAGGGCTGAGGGTTCAGGGTTGACTGATTCTAGACCCAAGAGTAACCTAGGAATAAAAAGGGTGCCCTTTTTGGTTTAAAGGGGCTTATAAGGGAACCTGAACCCTACAAAAAGGGAATAAGGGCCTACTCTAGGTCCTAGGATTTGCTAGATCGACGCAAACACCCCCCCGGCACGGCAAGAAGAACGATAACCACGATTCCAACATGCTGGGAGGATCTGCGAAGCTCTTCAGCAGAAGATCGCCCGCCAGCGCAAAGCTGCAGGGATTGAAGAGGACTTCTGCTCAAGCGCCGAGCGCTCCAGTAATCAGCAAACCCTCAACCTACAAACCCTTAGAACTTGTAAACCACTGAAAAAAAGAGAAAGCAGCCGAACAAGCCCTAAATTCAGCCCATGTTTTAAACAATTAAGAACCCGTCCTCGCCCCCTCCCAAAAAGGCACTGAACGGATCCCTTAAAGATCCCTTTAGAGGATCCCTTTAAAGGAACCCCAATTAAGGATCCCTTTAAAGGAACCCCAACTAAGGATCCCTTTAAAGGAACCCCAATTAAGGATCCTTTTAAAGGAGCCCCAATTAAGGATCCCCATTTAAGGAACCTTCAGATGAACCCCTTTAAAGGTACCCCTAAGGATCCCTTTAAAGGAACCCTTTAAGAATCCCTTTAAAGGAACCCTTCCTAAACCCTAAACTCTTCAAAGATCCGTTAAAGATCTCAGGATCCCTTTAAAGGAACCACAATCAAGGATCCCTTTAAAGGATCCCCTTTTCAGGATCCCTTTAAATGAACCCCTTAAGGATCCCTTTAAAGGAAGGGAAACCCCCCTTTTAAGGATCCCCTTAAAGATCCCTTTAAAGGAACCCTTTAAAGAGAGCCCTCTCCGGGGCTGAAGCTCTCGAGCTGCTTGATCGACTCGGCGGCGGCTTTTGACTTCTGCTCCTCGCGAGCCGAAGGGCGCTGAGGGTTCGGGGCTCCTTTAATCCAAGGGTAAAAGGAGTGACCCCTACCCCGCCTACCCCATAATGGGTATATAATAGCTATATTAAGGGTATATACCTAGGGGTCCTTATTAAGGGTCCCTCCTTTTCCCCTTGGATTTAAGGTTACTATACGGTTACTTAGAATAGGGTTCCTTTAAAGGTATCCTGAAAAGGTACTATAAGGGCTTCGGGTTTAGGGTTTAGGGCGCTTTCAATCCAGGGGCCCCTTAAAAGTAGAATAGATTCGAGGGATCCTTAAAAGGGGTCTATAAGGGATCTATAGTAGGGTTCCTTCAAAGAGATCCTTAAAAGGGATCTCTAGGAGGGTTCTGCGGTATCCGGGCCCCTTAAAAAGAAGAATAGGGTTCCTTCAAGGGGATCTATAACGGTTACTATAGGGGGTAGTGTGAGAGTAATATATAGGGGCCTTAATATTTTGTTTAGGGTTCCTTTAAACGGGATCCTTAAACGGGATCTATAGTAGGGCTCTATGGTATGGGGGCCGTTAAACAAGTAGAATAGGGTTTGGGGTTATGTTATGCTATAGCTGCTATGCTTGTGATAAACAAAATGGGGTTTGGCAGTATGTTATACGATGCTTGTGATAAGGAACTCCCAAAAGAGTTAGTATTGCTAAATATTTTAGGCCCCTATACTATAGTACCCTATTATAGATCCCTTATAGTAAACCTTATAGATCCCTTCAAAGGAACCCTCGGAACCCTAGTTAGATTTGGTAATTACTTATGCTAATTTATGAGGCCCTTCGGCTTCGGAAACTTAGGGGCGCAGGGCTTCGGGGTTTAAGGGCTTTTAGGGTTCCTTTGAAAGGTACTATCAGGGTTCCTTCAAAGCGTACTAGAAGGGTTCCTTTAAAGGATCTATAGTGTTTGGGGGTTAGCACTTTGGGGGTTCAGGTTTTTTAACCTGCAGTAGCCTCTTTCTCTCCGGGGCTCGGGGTTGTCGGGTTCAGGGCTTGGGTTCTTTTTAGTTTAAGGGATGTTGGTGACTATTTGGAGACAAGTAAGAGGGAATGGAGGGCTGAGGGTCTTGGTGCTTTTGGACCTGTTCGAGGGGCCTTGGTCTTGTAACAGGAGTCGGGTGTAGCCTATATACAGTAGAAGCCAGAAAGTTGGAATATCATTATCGTAACCCCTTTAAGGTAAATTATAGGGGATCCTACCATTAATCCATATTCCAACTTTCTGGAGTTCCCCTTATAGTCATACAGAGGCTAGACTGGGAAATGTTGCGAATTGCTCTCTGACCTCAAAAGCATTTATTTCGGGGTCCTCCGTCTCAAGCATGCTGAGCATCTGCTTGTTCTGCTCAGACAAGACTCGCACATGCTCATCCTGACCCAGACCCCCTTTGGAGGGTTTAGGGGTTTAGGGGTTTAGGGGTTTTGGGTTTGGGGTTTAGGGTTTAGGGTTTTAGGGTTTAGGGTTTTAGGGTTTAGGGTTTTAGGGTTTAGGGTTTTAGGGTTTAGGGTTTAGGGTTTTAGGATCTAGAAAGTAGATCCCCTCATTTGGGGCCCTAGACTACTAAGGGTACTTTGTAGGAACCCCCCATTAAGGGATCTACTTTTTAGATCCTCCCGGGGGGGTCTGGGGATGCAACGCTGCAACTGCAGGGAGGCTTTGGCTTTTTGGCTTAGGGTGCCTTTGGGTGGGATCCTCTTCTGTTTGGGTTTAGGGTTCCGGGGCTATGCTGACTGACAATAGAAGTGCTAATGCTCAGTACTCCGCTTAAGTCACCTGAACAGAAATCCTACGAGTCCTACAACAGTCAACCCAAAAAGCCTTCGAGCAACAACTACGAAGCCACTGTTGCATTTCCCAACACCACAACTGCAAGAAGAAGAACTGCTCTGATCATTGCTAAATGCCTAAGAGGAACCTTTATAAGAACCCTGAGAGAACCCTTACTAAAGCCCCTAGACCCCTGCAGCGCGCTTCCTTTACTAATTTAAGCCAGCCTAGATCCTAGACCCCTTATGGAACCTTCTTGAACCTTCTAAGAACCCCTTTACTTACAGTAACCCTCAACCCTAGACCCTCAAACCCAAACTCCTGCATCCCGAACCCCAAAACCCAAACCCTAAACCCCAAAACCCCAAACAAAGCTCGCTGGGAGCCTTCGAGGCGGTCTCCCTATAGATCCCTTAAGCCTTAAAGGAACTCTTAGACGTACCCTTAATGGAACCCTAGGAACCCTTACAGGTACCCTTAGAGGAACCCTTAAAGGAGCCCTTAAAAGGAACCCTTAAAGGGTACCCTAGCAGCCCTCAAAGGCGGCCGGGGCCTTCGAGGCGGTCTCCGACTTATCCTGGCGGAGGCGCTGCGCCAGAGAGCCGATCCTGGGCAAGGAGGCACCCCGGTTGGGCTCTTAGGGTTTAGAGGGGTTCGGGTTTAGGGGTTAGGGGTTTAGGTTTAGGGTTTAGAGTCTAGGATTCAGGGGTTTAGGGTTTTAGGGTTTAGGGTTTAGGGGTCTGGGGGTTTCCTCCAAAGGGATCTTTAGGGTTTAGGGTTTAGGCTTTAGGGGGCTCTTATGGGGTTTAGGCTTGTTTTTTTGCAACCCGTTTTCCACCCTATGCTCCTGGACTCCTGGCATCTGACGGAAGCCCAGGGTTTAGGCTTTAGGGTTTTGGGGTTTAGGGTTCCTTTTTTTTTTTTGGGGGGGGGGGGGTTCAGGCTTTAGGGTTTACGGTTTAGGCTTTAGGAGTTAGACTTAAGGGTTTAGGCTTTAGGCTCTTATGTATTGGCATTCTTTTTGGAGGGAGTGGAGCGATTTCTTATGGGGAAGGATCCTTGTAGAGATTGTTGGAGAGTGTCTTGTACAGGTTGTTATGAGGTTTCTTATACGGGCGCTGAAACAGGGTTATTCCAAGGGTTCTTATGGGGGTTCTGGGAAGGGTTCTGATATGCAAAGAGGAAAGGTTTCTTAAAAGGATGCAGGGTTTCTTGCACGGGCACGAAAAGTGTTAATATCAGTGCTCTTTTGAAGGCTATAAGGGTTGTGTCAAGATTTAGCATCTGGGGTTTAGGGTAGGCAGGGCTTAAGTTTTCGAACAAGGGTCGTTGGAATGATTCGATATGGGTGCAAAGACGCCTTGAGGCATGTGTACGGATTTTTTCACTGACTTTTAGAAATTCAACATACATAACGGCTCTGAAGAGGGTGACGCAAAGGGTTCTGTTCGGAGTTTACAGGGTCCCCTGCTTAAGAACTAATGTGCCCTTTAAAGGTGGGCTGGAGTATGCAGGACCCCAGCGTTTTCGCGCCATTCCGGCTGGGTTAGCAGTCTACAGTTTTAGAAGGTAGCGATAGCAAAGACAGCAAAACAATCACCCCCAAAAAGATGGCCCCTAAAGGGCCCCTTTTATGGGCTCCTTGTCAAGGGCCCCTGTTTTTGGGCCCCTTTTTGTTGGGCCTGCCCATTTTAAAAGTATCCGTTTTAAAAGGCTCCCTTTTAAAGGGCTCCTTTTAAAGGGCCCCTTCTTAAAGGGCTCCTTTTGAGGAGCCCTTTTTAAAGGGCTCCTTATACTATAAAAGGGCCCCCAAAAGGGGCGCGGAGCGCCGCTTTCCTCCGGGCTCCGGGCTTGTCGTTGATCGCCTGGAGCTCGCTTTGCAGCAGAGCATCGCGCTCCTGAAGCAGGGCAATGAGGGCTCTTTCTTATTAAAAACACACTCTCTCTCTCTCTCTCTCTCTCTCTCTCTATATATATATATATAGATATAGATATAGATATGGGTACCCCCCCTGTGTGGGGTCCCCTTGGTTTCTTTACACCTAGCCCTAAACCGTTAAACCATGAAACTATTGCAAGCAGGGCTATAGAGGCTTTTTGTAAATCGGTTTAGGGTTTGGGGTTTAAGGGCTTTTATGTATGGTTCCATGAGGGTAGCTAAAAGGGTCCCGTTTAGGATTTCGAGTTTTTAGACCTTAGGGCGGAGGCGTTCGAAGCTTGAGGGTTTTGCTCCTGAGCCACGGAGCCACAGGACTTGGAGAGCTTTTGGGGCTTAAGCCACAGATCTCAGAAACTCCAATATCCCTTAATTAAGGAATATTCCTTAAAGCAAATCTTACTGAGATTTAAGGTATATTCCTTCATTAAGGCAGGGATATTGGAGTCAACGGGGACCCATGACTCAACCTCCGAGGGTGAGCGGGCAGGCCTCATGCACCAAAAGCTTCAGGATACACCCTGTAACCTTCAAACCCTACACCCTTAACGCCCTAAACCCTAGACCCTACATAAATAAACCCCAAGCCCTAGCCCGAAACCCTAAACCCTTAACGCCCCAAACCCTAGACCCTACATATGAACCCTAAGCCCTGGAGGAAGGAAGGAAAGCCAGGACTCGCAGCGAGACATCCCACGCTCTCCTCGCAAGCTCGGATTTGGTCTTGAGCTTGTTCGCGCTCTTGTTCGACCTCGGTGGCTCCGAAGCATCAGGATAACATAGGGGCCTCGAAAATTACAATAGAGTTTGGGTGTATACTACAATAGATAACCACAGTAAGGAACCACAAGGAATACTATCACTACTTATTCAAGTTTCTGTGTAAGGGGGTATCAGCTTAAGGCCCTCTGGTCTAAGTCTCGGTTTTAGCTTTTAGGGTTTAGTTCTTGCATTTGGGGTGTCAGGAGGCTACGGTTGAGGGCGCAGTGTCTTTAATACTTTGTGGGGTTCGGGTTTCTCCTCGTACCATCCCTACTATGAGCGATTACCCTCCTCGAAACCACCCAGACCCCTTCAAGGATCCAAAAAGTAGATCCCTGAAGGGGGTTCCTATAAAGTACCCTTCGGTAGTATAGGGTTCCAACTTAGGGTTCTACTTTCTGGAACCGCCCAGGGGTTTGGGCAAAGACCCATGTTTATATCCCCCTTAGAACCATAATAAAACTAATTCTGTTTAACATTGGTGTTACATGAACAAAGATACGAAAAAGATCTGAGGAGACTATAGAGACCCTCTTATATATATATATATATATATATATATATAAGTATATAACTAATACTAATAATAATGATAATAATAATGATAATACTATGTACAATATGTATAATATTCTCCTGGGTGTTATATGAACGAAATATACTTCTTAAGGAGACTATAGAAGGAGACTATAGAGACTATAGACTTAGACCTGCAGAACCCACGGGGTTTGGGCCCAGGACTGCGCCTCAGCTCCGCTCAGCCCGGCGCCCGCTCCAAGGTCTCTAGGACGAGCTTGTTCTGCTCCTGTGCCCAGAGAGCCCAATACCCCTTAATTAAGGAATATAGCTTAATTCATAATATGAAGCCCCTTGAGCTTGTTCTGCTCCTGCGAGTCGCAATCAGAGGGTTTAGAGTTTAGGGTTTAGGGTAATCAGGTTAAGGGTTTAGGGTTTAGGGGTTTAGAGTTTAGGGTTTAAGGGGGTACGGTTTAAGGGTTTAGGGGTTAGGGTTTAGGGAAATTAAGGGTTTAGGGTTTAGGGTATAGAGTTTAGGGCTTACTGTAGGGTTTGGGGGCTTGTTCTGCTCCTGCGAGTGGCAGCCCACGCGGCATCTTCTAGTTTTTACGGGTTAGGGGGTTTTCGCAAGAGGGTTTAGGGGTTTAGAGTTTAGGATGAAGGATTTAAAGTTCAGGGCTTGGGGTTGAGAGTCTAGGATTTAGGGTTTACCAGGCACATGAGGATGCCCTCCAAGCGGTCTACATCCAAGTGCCCTGTGGAATTCTGCTAACATTCGGTCCTGGAGGAAAGTGATTTCCGTCGCCCGCATGCCATCGCCCCCGTCGCGCGGCATGGCCTGTGGGGCATCCGATTTTCTGAAGGTTCGTGGTAGCCATGCTGGTTAGATGATTGGGCTGAGACAAATCTGTATCTAGCGAAGTGAGGACCGAGTCTGGTATACAATGGTGTATTATGGCATGCTATAGTCTGTTGTAGTGTGTTATAGTAGCTTGCAGGATGTTATGTTATGTTATAGTAGATAGCCCCGCAATAACGAGGCCGAGGGAATCATGAGTCACAATGGCCCGCTGCTTGGGGGCATCCAGAGGCACGAGTCGCGATGGCATGGCTCGGATACCACGACATGACTCAAGCGAAAGCAAAGCTCCCAAACCCAATCAAGCAATCCAAAACCCTGATGCCAGTGGAATACATCCAAAAACCCAAATGGGTGGTTGTCAAAATTAGGGTCCCTTTTTGTGTTCTTAATATAATACGGCACCTATTATTTAGGGTACCCAAAAAGGGACCTTGATTTTGACAACTACTCAAATACACCCGAAAACCCTGCGAACAGTCGAAAACCCGGCCATGGCTGCATGGTCCCGCCTCCGGCGGGGTGGCGGCAACGCGGGTGCCACCGCCGCCTTGATTGCACACTTGGGTGGATGTCAAAATTGTGGTCCTCTTTTGGGTCCCTATTCTAATACGACACCTATTACTTAGGGTACCCAAAAAGGGACCTTATTTTTGACAACTACCCACTTGTGCAGGAGCTAGGGCTCAGGGCTCAGGGTGCGAGGCTTTAAGGCTTAGGGCTTGCGGCTCAGGGTTCAGGCGGTTCATTTTTGGTTCAGGGTGTTGAAAGGCTGCTCACTTCCGGTAAAAGGCTGCAAGCCTCAGAGTCAGGGCAAAAGGGTGTTGAGGGTTTGGCTTTTGGGTTTTGGGGTTTGGCTTGAGGGATTAGGGTTGCTTCTGAAGCTATCTATGGGCATTTCAGAAAACACCACTAGCAAACGGCAGGGAAGTATCCTAAACGAAAATCTCAAAAGGCAAAGGCACCACTCATGTTTCGAAACCCCTCTAGAGCTTCCTCGTGCAGCGTGAGTAAATAATGAGAGGACGCTGCTATTAAAAAGCATTCAGACCTCAATTTCAAGACTCCCCATCGCTCCAAAACTCCTAAACCCTTCCCGCACTTCGTGTCGATATGGGAGTTTCCGAAAATCAGGATACCTTATTTTGAGGCCCTTATAAAACAAGGATCCTACTATTTAGGGTGCTATATTAGGGTCCCCTCTTTTCGGAAACTCCCATATGTATCCCTTGGATCCCGCATCGTAGCCCTTATCGAGCCCTTGTGGTAAGCTGTTGCTTCTGCCCAGCTCCCGCAGCGTCCCGGCTGGGGACTGGGCCAGTCTGGACCCTTGGCGGCTCGGGGGCCTTGGTCAGTTTAGGGTTTAGGGCTCTTAGGGTTTATGGTTCTTAGGGTTCCTTTAAAGGGAGGGTGCTATAAGAGCTCTTTAAGGGATCTGTAGGGTATAGGGTTTAGGGTTTTTTGGGCTTCGGGCTTCGGGTTCGGGGTTTAGGGTTTATAGGCCTCTTGCTCAATCTTCAAACTCCTTGCTTCACTTGGAGGCCCTTTTGACTTAGTAACTAGGGTTAGTAAGGTGGATTATGGGGAGTATAACAGGGTTTATAGGGGATACTAAGTAGACTTACTAAGTCAAAAGGGCCTCCAAGTAAGAAACCCTAAACCCTATAGATCCCTTTAAGGAACCCCTATAGATCCCTTTTAGGACCCCTTTAAAGGAACCCCTACTTCCTAAGTCAAAAGGGCCTCCAAGCATCCTGCCCCCCGCCTTTCCTGTGATCCGAGGCTTCCACGGGCCGCTGAAGGCCCGGCGCCTGAGCAGAGGAACAGGAAAGCACTGAACCTAAACCCTGAAGACTACATCATGAAGTTGTACAGAGTATAGAGTCCTAATAGTTTACTGTAGCTGCCTCAAAGATTTTAACGGAAACTAAACCCAAAAACGCTGAAGCCTGAAAGTGTGCAGGACCGCCGTGATCCCAACATTGCCAAGTTCACCAGCAAACGGGAATGTAATCTTACGTAATACCTGTGTGATCATAAACACAACAAAGGTCTGTTCAGTACGTAACCTGTATACACATACCTACCTACCGACCTGCCTGCCTACATACATGCCTACATACATACACATAGGTGACTAGCTCTATACATACATATACACATACACATACACATACACATACACATGTGCATATACATATACATATACGTATACATATACATATATGTATACATATACATATATGTATACATATACATAAACATATAGATAGACATAGACATAGACATAGACATAGACATAGACATAGACATAGACATAGACATAGACATAGACATAGACATATACATATACATATACAGATACAGATACATATACATATACATATACATATACATATACATATACATATACATATACATATACATATACATATACATATATATATATATATATTCATATTCATATTCATATACATATTCATATACATATTCATATACTTTCTTTCTGGTGGCTTGGTGTCCCGAGGACGCGCCTCATGCGTCTAAATTCGAGTGAAACGAAGACAAGGAGGTGGCGAGTGCTTACTCCCTGGGCGTACTTAGCCCTACGGAGCGTTTCTCAAAGCCACTCTCGAAAATCCAGGAGGTCAAAGGTTCCAGGCAACGCAGTGCAACGTCGGAAGCATGGAGGCAAGCCGGAACGGTGGCTGACGCCTGGACAAAGGCCCCCAGAGTGTCGCAGGCGCACTCGATCCAGTGGCCCTGCCTGCAGGCCGAGGCTAGAGGCAAGCTAGCCTGGAACGGGTACACAAAAGCGGGTTCAGGGGGGGATCAAGCCTGAGCACAGCTTCAGGCCCTGTGAGCACGAAGGAACAGCGACATGCTTGTGGTGGGACTAGTGGTGCACATGTGCGAACGCTGCGCTTGCCCGACTTTGGGCGGCGGAAGTCCTCGCACCACAAATCCGGGTCGAGGAGCAAAATTGCGTCCGCAGCATACTCGGCACTTCCCGGCTGCGCGTGAGCATGTTGAGCCCAAGCAGTCAGCGTGCGGCGCAAAACGTCCAAAGGCTCAACAAAATCCAGCACGGTCGCCCAAATCGTGTCAGAGTCCAGGGCTGGTAAATTGAGCAGGGCTGCAAGAAGGCCTGGGTGCACCACTGCAGAGTCCAAAAGACCAGGGTCTGCGCCAAAATGCCCGGCAGTTTGGCAAGGAGGCCTCTGTTCGTGCGGTAAAGGCACGGGAGCGTCAGCGGACTTAAAACCCCCCCAATGCGTACGACAGGAGGCGGAGTGCAGAAGGTGCCTTCGAAGACGATGGTGGTTGGCTACAGACGCCCACAGCCCGAACACAGCGGGGTGGATTGCTCGCGCGCGAGCAGGGTCGCGGGAGCGCGATAGCCATGGCACTTGGCTGCGTGCACTGCCCACGCGGCTAGGACACCACGCAGCGGCTGTACGTCTGGTACTCGCCAACTCGGAGGGTCCGCCACGCACCGCTACCGAAAATAAGGCGAGAGAGCACCAAAGACCTTAAGAGGCAACCTTTACGCACAGGGTCGAGCCGCTTTGAGCGAAAGACTTTGGTCCGCCCTTGCCTGAAGGCAGTCCAGGCTTGCGAAACGCGGTGTTTTATTTCCGGCATCAATGAACCCGCGACCTCGACTTTTACCCCCAAGTGCTTGTACACAGCAACGAGAGGTAAATGCTCCCCGAGACGGTCCTCGGATAAGACAGGAATGACCCCTCGTCCTGAAAACAATTCCCGACGAGCATGCCTCGCGCCGGGGCCTCGCAGGGCCACAACTGCAGCTGTCTTGCCGGGCCCGAAAGTCAAGCTGTATCCAAACCCGGCAAAGGCATCGACAACAGTGGATGCAGCAAGCCCAAGCCGACGGGCAGCCTCAGCAGGGCAATGCAGGCAGAGGTACGACGCAATGTCGTCGGCCCAGACAACCTCTGTCAGAGGCGCCTGGATGGCTGGTTGGGCGGAGGAACAGAAAGCCCGCACACCGTCCCATGGTACAGAGGCAGGCTTATGTGTCATGCCGCCAGAAGCCTCGCAAAGGAGCTGGTCTCTAAGGGCTAAGATCCCCGGTACTGTAACTCCGAAAAACAGATCCGCCCATGAGGACCCCGGTCGACTGCCCTTAGTAGTGACTACCTGCTGGTTGTCACCAGCAAGGGTCATCCATGTGTTGTGGTTGAAATCATGTGTCAAAGTTTCCAACCACGGGTCCGCACCACCAGCACTCAGAGCACTGGGTGCCTCAAGTCTGTCCTGCAGTTCCGGGGGCTGCGGCACTACACAGGGTGCGACCGTCTCGTCTCGGGCCGTTAAGCTGCGAACTGCACTGTAATAGGCAGCTGCCACATCTGCAAACAGGATTGCCCCAGACAAGGAAAGACTGGCACGCCAAGTCAAGAAAGAGCGGCTCAAATGGGCGCCGAAAAGCACCGTAGTGCTCTTTTTACCACCTATCTGGACTGGCAAAGACCGATGGTCGAAAAACCTGTAGAGGGCCGGCCTGAAGGCCCTGTGCAAAGTCTTCGCGACCGTGGATAGCAACATTATCGCACGGTAAGACGCACAGTCAAGCTTGCTGCCCCGGCCTTTGTAGAGCCAGGTAAGAATGCCCGACTTGAGCCCTATGGGCTCGTGGCAGTGTAGACCTACCTTCAGCATAAGTGGCATCAGCAGCTGCTGCCAGCGCGTAGGGCACGCATGGCCAAACTCAACCGGGATCCCATCGGGACCGCAAGCTTTGCCCTTCTTAGCTGCCAGTATGGCAGCCAGCACATCGGCGGGGGCAGGAAAGTCGGACCTCGGTATGCCCGCAGCAACTAGTCTCGGTGTTTGGGATAGGGCAGCAATCTGGTCGAGTGAGGCCGTTGTGCCAGCCTCCATATCGCTAAAATGCTGCCGCCATCGAGCCATTGTGGACTCGGGGGTGGTACAGAGAACGCCTTTGCTGTCCAGAAGCTGGGGCAGGACATCTGGCGCGTACGGCTTGCGCTTCCTGTGGCCTAGAAGCCTGCGCCCAACAGTGTCAGCAAGAGACGCCAGATAGGCAGCCCTATCAGCCTTACACCCCGACCGCAAATCCCGTGCGCGAGCCTGCAGCTCAGTGCCAAGGCGCAGCTCGGAAGCTCGAGCTTGTAGCATCCATCGGGACTGTCGGAAGGTAGCGGCAAGGCTGCAGCGGCCTTCACGCCAAGTAGTGAAGGCGGCCGCCATAGAATGGAAGCACATAGTGCTCCGGAGTGTGGCAAGCCTCCGTCGCAGGCGCGCCACCGCAGTATGATGAGCCCATGTGACGTCAGTGAGGTAGGCATGGCGACGACTTGCACGGGGCTTGGGGAAAGTCGCGTGCAATTCGCGTTGGAGGTAAGCCACGATTTGAGCAGCATGCGCGTCAGGACTTACGCTCCACGGTATCGCTGGCGCACGGCTCAGTATGTCAGCTATCCTGGCCCGCCCATCGAATGAGAGCATCGCTTCAGTGGGGAAGGAGACAACAAGTGTGATCGACGTGACAGTCGCCACGTGATCAATGACAGGTTGTCCGGCATGAATAGCTGGGACAATCCGGGACGCAACCTCCGAATGCCGCCATCGCTGTGGAAGGCAGACGTAGTCCAACCTACTAGTAGCCCCATTGCGTTTTTGTACGTACGTTCCGCTCGGTCCGGGGTGCACGTCGGGCCAAGTGGCTGGCAACCAAAGGTCATAGCACCGGGCAAGTGTGTGAAGCTGCTCCCCTGCAAAATCTTGGTCCGTGGCATCATGTGGACCTACAGCAGCCGACTCAACCGACCCAAGGTCGGCGTTAAAATCCCCCATGACAACGAGCTCCCCTCGTGAGCTGACCCCAGCAAGAAGACGACCTGTCTCCTGCCACCACGCTTCAAGCAGGGCGGCCTCTGAGCCTTTGTGAGGGCCATGCAGGGAGGTAAAGACCAGACGCGTTGTACCGGCCTGAAAGAGGACTATGAGTCGTCGGGGATCGGAGTGCAGAACAACGAAGTGTTGCCGGTGGAAACATACAGGCTGATGACGACCACTCTGCTCGGTGACAACAGGTGCCCCTTGTCGGAACCACAGCTCCGTACCGAAATTGCCCTTGGATGCCCCAGAGCAAAAGCGGAGGTAGCCGTCGGTGACGACAGTGCCTTGCTCGGTCCTGGCCTCCTGAACTGCAAGGACACTAACTTCAGCTTCTCGAAGGCAGGCGGCTAGGAGATGAGGTCGACCAGCAACGTAGGCTAACCCACTAGGCCCCCTATCACCAAAGGACTGGCCACTGAGGGAGAGGACGTTGTATGTCCCAACCACAAGACGCATAGTTCCCTTTGCGGTGACTTGCACGCCATTGCCTGAGGACGGACAGAAGGGCTCCAGGAGTTGTGTAGGGCTCATGCCGGCAAGGCAGGTGGATGGCAGCATTGAACCAGGGCCCAACGCGGGTAGGGCTGAGTGGCCCAGTGAACAAAGTAGAGCCACCCCAGCCCAAAACAGAGAGACGCCCCCAGATTGCCACCAGTCATAACCGCCGGTGGGGACCCAAGAAAAACTGCCTACACCGTGACCTTCAGCAGCCCTCCGGGCCGCCAAATCGGCAAGTTCGTTGGCAAGAATGTGCTGATGACCGGGGGAGTGGCTGAACGAACGGGCTGCTGAGCAAATGGATCGGGCCATAGAACCCATTCGGAACAGCACGCTGGCAGTGCCGGAGCCGGCGCTGAGAACAGCGCCGTCAGCTATCCCAAGGGCCGACAAGCAATCTACTCCAAATGCAACCGGCAGAACATCACAGCGGCTGGTTGTAATCCAGAGTGCTGCAATCAGTGCACAACACTCAGCAACAAAAGCAGAAGCGCCGCATGTGGCGAGAAAGAGTGGAGGAACGCGACCAGACACCACTCCAACAGTGAGTGTGCCAGGCTGCACGAAAACGCATGCCCATCCACATAAGGCGGGTCGGCCCTCTTGGGCAGGCGTATAGGAGCCGTCAGTGTAACAATGGAGACCGCTTCCACGAAAGTCGGCCGCGTACGGTCGCGAAGCGGCAAGCTTGCTGACATCTTGGACGGTAGCAAGGCTCTGCAGTGCCGCAACTGGTGCGAGCTCGAAAGGGTGTGCAAGAAGACTACGCAAGTCAGCAGCGGCAAAACCAAGGCACAGGGGACCCAAGTGCAGAGGGCCGTCGTCTGTTAAACCATCTATAACGCCGCAGAGGCGCTCGGAAGAGGGGGGTAGCACCCAGGGTTGCGCGCCCCATACACAAGCAGAGAGGGACCAGCGGCCGCGTCCTGCCGGAATCAAGCTGTGAAGGCATAGGGTGCGTGGGTGGGGTTGTGGTGTCCGCAGCCTGACCGAGCCCACAGCCACTGGGGCGGAGCTTTGGCCGCGACATCCTCGCTCATAAAAGTGCTCGGTGAGTGCTTCGAGTAACGTAGCGGCAATGAAGAATGCCTGGCCGGCATCATTTTGCACACACTCGTCGAGGAGGGTAATGAGAGACTCGGCCGCGTCAGTCTCAGGGACGCACTCACCGGGTGTGGCGGCCCAAGGAACCACAGGAGCGCCACCTATGCCTGCAGGTGAGCCACTTGAGCCCAGCGTTATCGATGCCATCCCGTGCACCGGTCCCTTTGCAAGCCAGGTTGGGCCACCGCGGCAGTTCCCTCGTGTTCATGCTTGGGCTTCTTAGTCCGCTTTCTCAGGTCCATTGCAATGTGCGACCTGAAAATTCCGGCCACGTGGCGGCTCCTTTCCTGCGTGGTGTTGCTATCCTCGGGATTCTTGGCGCTTGGCCACAGCATAACGGGCTTCTTGCCGTCATAGCTCTTACAGCCACTGGCGAACTCCCTGGGGCCGACGCCACCCTAGCGCCGTCACCGACTAATGATGCTCTGCCCGGCCCGATTGTGCTAGCAGGACAGCCACATTTGTCGAGCGGCCCCTTCCTACCCCGTGTCGCTCAGCTGCTGTCACAGACCGGCCGTGAGCGGACGAACCGGTGGAAGGGGAAGTAAAGGACGAAGACGCCTGCCCAGCACGATCGCCACCCGGGTCACCAGGCGAGTCTGCCGGTGTATCCTGGGCCTCATCATAAAGGGTCAGGGTATCCTGATGGCGCAAGAGATGAACTGTCAGGACCTGACCCGGAGTTAGCCAAAGCCACGTCCAGTGGCTGGGCACACCAGCAAAGCACACGAGCCAACCGGCCGGAACACAATGCTGAAGAGAGTTGCGAAGGAAAGTCAGACTAACTTGCCCCTCGTCAGTGCGCAGTGGAAGCCATCCGATTAGCAGTGCCCTGCCGTCAATGAGGCACATAGCTTCCTCGGTCTCGTCGGCGGGGCCACGCCCCTGAGTAAGCACAACTACATTGCGGCAAATGTGGCCACACAAAGCGGCGTTGCTCTGCTGGGGCTGCGCGGGCTGGATACGAAGCCCTTGCATGGCGAAGCCAAAGCGCACCGCTAGGTCGGTGCGCAAATAGATGGACCTCTCGGGGAGGAGGCGGAAAAAGTGGTTACCCTGCTCCGTGGCCACGAGATAATGCTCGGGCGTGCCAGCGAAAGGTAGCGGTGGATTGGGACACCACTGATGTGGCGTCTGAAGCATCTCCTGGAGGGTAAAGGCAGGTGGCGGCATCCGGCCCGGCGGCAGGAATACAACACACATACCTGTCCTGACCGTGAAGTCCCCGCCAGCAGGGACTCGATTGCATCAGGAAGGAAAATGTCGACCTCGGCCGCAAGGTGTAGCCCGGCCAATTGCAATAGGCAGTATTTATCAACTGTGTTGTGTGTATCTGCTGCAAAAAGGCGCCCGTCCCACTGCGTCAAGTCCAGGCATATGACAACGCGGTGGTGCAGCCAAGCTGGCAGGGCTACAAAAGCACCCCACGATGGCCTCGGCTGGGGCCAAACCGCAACGAGGTCCGGAAACACAACTGCATGATCAGCGTTGCGGCAGGTCTGCACGAGATCAAGCAGACCAGGAATCTCTTGTGGGACCATCAAGTGCAACGGCAGTACCTCAGGCACAAAGCCCGGCGCGAAAATGCAAGAGACTGCAGCGACAACAGTGTCACCCTCGACAGCCGCATCAGAGTCCGCCCGGTCATCATCTTCAAGCTCCGGCCAGACCGGGAGCCAAGCAGGGTCGAAAGGCCAACGCTGACCAAGGAGCCGAGTTGCCGTGCGGGCGGCTTCCAGCCGGCGCTCATCCGCCGGGGTAGAGACAGTGAGATCCCGGACCGGAGGAGCTTGCAGCAAAAGAGCGGCACCTCCGGAGGAGAGAATGCCCGATCCCAGGGCATCTGAGGAACACGAAAATCCCGCGCTGAGAGTACAGAGGTACCCGACGGCTTGCTCTCAGGTAGAGCGTGCTGCGCGGTAGCCGCAGGGCACTTGAGGGCTCGATCAACACGGCCAAAGGGAAGGGGGTCAAAGAGAAACCCCCGGAGGTCAACATCGAGGACGTGGCGGTCGGCAGGACCGGCCGGGGGGTCATGCACGATCGGGGCATCGGATACAGCCCGAATGACAAAGGCATCATGTCCATAGAGGCGGATATCCTCCCCCATTGCCTCCCATCCTGCAGCAACAAGCCTGAGGCCTGGTGGCACACTGACCCCTGCGACGGCAGCGACGGAGGGGAGGTGCAACCACGGAACGCTGCTGTGGGCAATGCGGACTCCATAGCCCAGGCTCCGAAAATCGCACAGCACAAACAAATCCCGACGTCTGTACGCAGGCGGAGCGACAAGCTGTGCACTAGGCAGCTGGGCAACACAGGCTACCTGAGAGCAGGGGTTACCCCTATAGTCAAGGTCTGGTGTCAAAAACACACAGACAGTGAACTCACCTTCCTGGTAGTCCCACATGGAGGCAATCGCTGAAAGGGGGGACTGCCCATAATGGTGATGCTTGGGCATAAAGACCCGTTCGGGTCCATGGTGCACCAAAACCCCTGTCGCTGGCGAGAAACGAGGCATGTCCAGCGGCGGCTCCCACAGGAGCGGATCATGAAAGAGCTCCGCAGCAGACTGGCGCGGGATCCAATCCTGAGGCAGTCTCCGAAAGGTAAGCACATCCCCGTCTGAGAGCCTCAAGGGTGCACCTGGATGCTGGGCTACCGGATTATTGCCTATATTAGAGATTCACACAGGCAGGCAGCCGGCCAGATCCTCGATTTAATTTATTTTCGATTTATTTTCGAAATAATTTTAGAAAAAATTTACGAATTGCAAATTTTTATGAAAATATTTACGAAATATTTACGAAATATTTACGAAATTATTTACAATTCATTCTTCGGCTATGTTGTTTTAATATGCTTTAAATATTAGTCAAATAGCGGTTTTGCAGTGTTTTTGCGTTTGCTATAAGGTTCGTTTCACCTGGCAGCTATTTGTATGTTAACTGCTTATTTCTCGGATTTCCAGTTGCTGCTCATGGTTTTCCTTGCCTTAAAACAAAAACCCAAATCCAAATATACTATTAGAAAATGCTCCACACTATCCGCTATACGTGTTCTCTCAAATATAAATCCGTGTATGAATTTATTGAAATCAAACACACGACATCGGTCCATCGAACTCCCGCCACACAAAAGAAAGGGCTGTTTCTTTTCAACACGAACGGCAAATCCTCACTGAGTGTATTGGATACTCGGTCACTGTGGCTATTTGGTTGTTACGGTTGCGGTCGCACTTACAGTTGTTATTGATCTCGTCGGCGCACCGGATGAGGAGAGGATCATGCATGACTACGGTTACCGGTTACCACCACTGTGAGAATCGAATGCTATCCGGTAGCCGAAAACTACTACCGACGTACAGACATCTCGGTGACACGGGATACCATGGAGGGGCCAGGACCTGCAAGGCTCAACCGACGACACCGACACGTCAAGAGACTCTGCAGGGGAAGCCCCGCATCTCCAGTGATTTGTTTCATGGTTTCCAAAACGTGTGGGATGCTGTCGGCTCTAAAATTCCAAAATATAAAGTAGCAAAGCTCAGATGCGATAGTGAGAATGTCGACGGCTGACATTTTCCTTTCGACTGCGCAGAACCGGAGAGTCTGAGGTCTGAGGGTCGACGGTCAAGCTTCCGTTGTAGCATGGTGCTATGGGATGTTCGGTAGCCTGGGAGGTCTAAAGTCTAAGAGTCTAGTCTAGGTGTAGGTCCAGGTACGTCTCCTACTCAGAAACTGAAGGCTTTGTAACTGACTATGTCCCCGCGGCCAGGCTCCAAATTCCCCGCCATGCACTCTCGACTCTACTCAGTCTAGTGTCTCGAGGGCTGGATGGCATCTGCACGCAGTGGTTGCGTGTTAAAGATAAGGACCTGGCAAGCACGCCAGCGAGTATGACTAGTGACTATGACTAGTGACTAGTGACTAGTGATTAAGCACACCTTGAGCTCGGGGTGTTGGAACCATGAGGCATTAACTATTTTAAATAGGTTCCGAAGTCGGGGTTCCCAACTCCAGGAGCCACTGCAACTTGCCGCAGTACGCCGTAGATACCGTAGATGAATGGCCAAACTGCGTCGAGAGAGTTGCTTCTGTTACTCATTGTTTGTCTGAAAGACACTACCTACCTACCGGGACCTATGGCATCACGACTGAGGCTGCCACAGTATTGCAACACCACAGATGTAACTGCAAGCACCACTAAATTCGCTGCTAGACTCGACTCTAGACTGAAACCCAAGCAAGTACGTAGCTGCTGATAACCGGATAACCGTCACACAAGGCTGACGTGAACTTGCGTCGTGGTCGAAGCGGAGAAATTTGGCACACAGGCGGACATTCTGCGAACCCCTCGTCGTGATCACAATAATGATACTAATTCCGATTCCTATTCACTGACGAACCATTCCCGAGGGCCCCGACGGACGAAGATACAGGCTCAACACAAGCACCAAGTGACTAATGACTAGTCCGTGATACACCATCTGATGCGCAGCATTCACTCAGAAAGCCGGGTTAGCAGTAGGAGCTGCTTTGAAGGCTTAGGCTTACACTACACGGCCTCCAAGCTAGTGACAGCTAGCGGGCAGGACAGCTCCGAGTTCAGATATTTCCAAAGATCTGCGCACATAACTTCCATACACTTCAGGACATACTAGCATCCCTGTTTCACTACTGCAAAACAGACTAGCAGACTAGCACTTCATTACGCTACACCACACGACTACAGGTCTATGGAATCTATTGCTACACTGATCTACAATCTAGAACGTGGAAAAAGCTAGTCAGCTAGTGTCTGCTAGCTGCTAGTGGCTAGTGCTACGGCTACTGCTCTACTGCTACTGCGAACGCCTGAATCCCCGCACTGTGCGACAAAACTACAGCACTTGCGACGTGCGGCTGCAGCACATGTTAAAATTGAAAGGGCCACGTGTTTCTCCCCACGTTGCTCGTCAAGCTGACGGAAGAGCACTCTCAAGGACGAAGTCAGTTGTTGCTCAACCCAACCGCAACTTCTTTCGCGAAGCTGCGCCTGCCTCCTCAGATGTCGCGGCTGGTGGGGCCTTGTTTTTGCCCTCTTTCTCGTCCCTGGCTTGCTTGCCGGCCGACTCCACCAGAGACCTTGCGGACTGCAGCAGGACCGGATGCAGGTCGGCCTCATCAATGTTGCCGATCATAATTTCCGTGAGCTGATGTCGGATCAACCTCGCTTGCCATTCGATCGATTTGCAACTGCTGTGCGCGAAGGCGAGAAGAGACTCGCAGGAGAGGGCCTTGCATCTCTTTGCAATGACCCTGACGCCGTCCACGAAAGCCTTGAAGCCCGTCATCTGAGGCATCACGGATCCATAAAAGGTGGCCTTCCCGATGAAATCCTCGCACTTGGAAAGAACCTGTCGGCTGCGAGGTCGGCTAGTTACTAGTTGACTCAATGGGCCGTGGCCGTGAACTGCCACATGCTTTTCTAAAAACTGAAATGTCTAGTCACAGTCTCAAACTCAACATCCCAAAGCCCGCAACTTCTAAACTTTCCCCAAACTCTACACTCTACACTCCGAAAGTCCGGAACAAAACTCCTTACACTCCGATGCTTTCGTCGCCTGAGCTGAGAGGCAGAACATAAACAATTCGACTGACTCACGCCAGCAGGAGCAGTTTGCAGCTACCAGCTACCAGCTACCAAGCCAATTACTTCATCAGTTGCACGAGTCTTTAGTCACTAGTCACTAGTCAGCAATGCGAAAAACAACACCAATCACTTCCGTTAAAGAGCAAGTTATGATGCTCGAGATGCATGAGCACAACAAGCAGCGTAGCCTGAGTCGCGGAGTAGTGAGTAGTGACAGAAGTGAATACGGACACGGTTGCAGTAAGTATGTAGACTCTGTCCAAGTTGAAGACAATGCGGTCACCATGGCAAACGGTTACTAGTTCATGGGCCCATCGAATAACTCCCAAACTAGCCGGGACCTCAGGAGCCATTACACTACACCGGGGTAACAGGCTGCGATGATGAGCATATTGACAAAAAAGGGGCCACCAGGACACAAGACTCCAGTCACTATGCCACTGACAACACCAATAGTCACTACTCGTCAGCCAGCCGACCCACACAATCTAAGTGTTTAACTTATCACCCGCGAAGTGACAGCACGTCCAAGCAGCAATTCTAAGTATTTTCGATAACCGGAACCTCGGGCCTGCTTCAGACCGTCGATCGCCTCATCTGCCTGCTCTCCGTCAATGTCATCGATGCTCTTGCTTGCGGCCGCAAGCACCTCGGATATCTCGGCTGTTGCCGCCAGCTGAGCTTTCCAGTACCTTTCCCCGCCGTTCTGGAAACCCTTGACGGCCGTCGTCGCCTTGTCCTGTGCCTCTCTGACACTCTGGGTCATGCTGTCCACAGTCACCTTCAAGCAAGCCATGAAGTCTTCATCCTGAAGGATCTGCCGGATCGTGGAGTCGGCATTCAAGCTGACCAACGCTGTCACATCCTCCTGGCCGGGGTTGCTGGGGACCAGGGCCTCGGTTTCAGTCCCGTCCGCCAGCATCGACGCCACTCTGCTGGCCTGAACCAGCATGGAAGTCATCACAGTGGCATTGGCATCCGCTGCAACACGCGACTCTGGGCTGTCCCCCATCTGCTTCAGCACACCGACCTGGTCTAGGAAGTCACAGCCGGCCAGGATGATCCGGGCAACAGCCTCCACTTTGTCGGCGCACGGATGCTGAAGATGATGAACAGCTTTGATGCCCAGGGTCAGGACGGCCTTGGCATCAGCGTTCCACTCGTTGCTCGGAACCTGCGCCTGCGGCTGCTGCTGTCCAGTGTGGCTTACACTGCTTACACTCTCACTGTAGGCTGTCACTAAGTCAGCAGATCACCAGGTCACGAGGTTCACTAGATCGCTACGTCGATGTCATAACGACTCGGCTCAGACGGCCTGCACTGGTCTAGACTGCCAAGACTCTAGACTCTAGACCTCACCAGACTGCTGACTTGCTGCAACCAGTAACTAGTGACAACGATCTTATGTCTCATAGTTCGGCTGAACTCCAAACCATCCAAAGTTGTATGGGGCTCTACGACTCTACGGCGTGTGTTGGGTGTGCGTGTGTCTGTGCTTCGAGGGGATGTTGAGAAGCGTTGAAACAAACCCCGTCAACAAGAGCACTGCACAGGATGCACTTGAGAACTCCAGCACCTTCGAATGCACATGTAATTAGGTTGCAACCACTTACTGAAACATACCGTTCGCAGGAGCCCAGTGCTCGAACCTGCAATTGTGCAGAAAGCATGGCAGCATGGCATAGCAATGTACGGTGCACGATGGTACGACGCAGGACATGGGACATGGGACTATAGGACATAGGACTTGCGACCTGGGACCCACGACTCCCCAAAATGTCAGGACGTGCGACATGGGACATAGGACATAGGACATACGACATACGACCGACACCGTTGAGTACAATGCCAAACAAAAAATGTCACTGCATGTTCTGAAATCTGACGCAAAAACTGACAAGGACAACAGTCGTGAGCAGCCACACCTGCAACAAGCTCTCGAAAAGCACGGCAAAAGCTACCCCGCAGGCTCGCCGAGCTTTGTCATTCTTGCTCAGCATCTCCGTTCCGACAGCCAGGATGCTCTCAAAGAGGATCTTGCCGTGGTGGGCAAAGTGCAAGTCTTCCGGAATCTCCGCTGCCAGGGTCTCGGGGTAGTAATGCAACACCTTCAGGAGATCGAGCAGTTGGAGGGAAGACCGCTCCCGTTTGTGCCAGCCCTGCAAACTCTTCTTCGCTTCGGCCACGCCTGGTGCCTCAAGACAGGCGTCCAACGCTGCAATGGCGACGTCCACGTTGAACTTCGGGTTGATCGAGGCCAGGTCCTCCGCCGAGTGGGCCGGCACTGCCTTTGCAACCAGCAGGGCCACTCTGCAAAGCTGCAAATCGAAGCTCTGCAGAAGGCCATTGCGCATGTCCTTCTCGAACTGTGGGCGGTGCTCCACGCAGCGTTCCAGCAGCTCTGCATCCACTGAAGCAATGACGTTTTGCTGCTTGTCGTCAACCTTGAAGTTGCTCAGCTTCTCGGTCAGCTCGTCCAGCACCGGCAGCAAGGCCGTCGTGCTCTGCCCCTTGCTGAGCAGCTCATCGTACAGCTTTTGCCACACCGAGCCCTGCTCGCTGAAAGCCTTGCGCATCCTCTTCTCTGCCGCATGAGAACTTGCATTGGTCACCAAGTCAAGCAAGTCCTTTGCGTTCGACCCCGCATGCCCCGGACGGGGATGATTCAGGCTGATGAAGGCACTGCACATGGCTGCGAACCGGTCCAACACAGCACAGATCTCCGCAGGAAGCATCTCGTAGACAAGCTTCTCAGCCTTTGCATCGGCGAAGGCCTTCAGGTAGGCCTCCGACATCAGAAGCATTTTCTTCCGATTCGGGGTGGACGGTGTCTGAAGCATCGACAGAAACTGCTCGCTCGCGAGGCAGTCGATGAGGTACTCGGCCAAGGCCTTCGCGAAACATCCCGTCATGCACAAGCAAGGCTGTTTACCATATTTGTCAAGCTTGGGCTTAGGGCTTAGGCTCGGCTTAAACTCATGACTCATGCGCACACCCAGGTCAGGCTTGAGTTTCTACTGCTCTACGATGCTACGACCACAGGACTTGCAAGACTGCATGACACCTAGGACCTAGGACGCAGCCGCCTGCTGCTTGCCACGATTCGTCAATTGCACCCCTGCAAACTGACGAGACTGTCTACATCATACTGACTACCCTGCACTGTAGCGACTACCTTGTGATGGTTTTGCCAACACCAAACATCACAACAACAGCCCAGGCTCAATGCCAGAGCCGAGGTGTTGCCATGTTCACGAGCACACAGGATTCAAGTCCATTGAATATTGAATTGAGAATTTAGAATGGACCTAGCATCTAGAATCTAGCACCTGCAACCCAAAATAAATACCATGGGACCATAGGAACCACAATGAACCTTGAGCTCATACCAAACGTTGGTCTAGAGTCCAGGGGCTAGCAGATTCACGAAGATCACTCAAACAACACTTGTTTCAGTAGCACTTATCACTTACCACTTCACTGCAGCGATGCTCTCGTGCGCTTTGCCATGAACCAGATTCGGCCATGACACGGTACCCGTACCTGGACCTAGACCCAACCAGACCTATACTACTATACACGTCGACCTAGCCTATAGGGGCACACTGCTGCAACCCATCCCGAAAGCCGAAACAATCTCTTCACGCTTCGCCCTCGCGCGAACACTCGAGCAGGACTGGACCTGTAAAATAAGTAATGCAACATTGATGCAAGAGTGCACTGCGTAAAGAATGAACTATATAATAAGTTCGCACATGATTGGGACTTGACTAGAATGACTAGAAGCGAGCCGCGGGACCGCCATGCATGTTTCTGGGTTCCGAGGAAGGGAAAGCACCAGACGGTTTCTGTATGGTTTTCACCCCAAAAACGAAACCAAGAGACCTTTCTGCTGGGCTCCGAGGCTTGAAAATCGGAAGTGAAAGCATCAGACGTGCCTTTGTGTGGTTTTGGACCATTTTTTGAACTGCGAGGCTTAGAAGCCGGGAAAGAAACCCTTCTGGTGGGCTCCGAAGCTTACAAACCGCGGTGAAAGCATCAGAGGTGCTTTCATGTGGTCTTCACCCAAAATGAGACCAAGCAGTAGCAGTAGCAGTAGCAGTAGCAGAGTAGCAGTAGCAGTAGCAGTAGTAGTAGTAGTCGTGGTAGTAGTAGTAGTAGTATAGCAGAATTAGGAGGCTACTAGCAGCAGCAGCAGCAGTCGCAGCAGCAGTAGCCGTAGCGGTAGCCGTGTCCACCTTTGCTCTTAGAAATAGTTGAATTTTCTGGTGCAACTACTGAGCTACTCAGGTAAAGCTACTCAGTAACGACCCTGTATCTTTATCGACTCTAATCGAATCTAATCTTAGCGGCTCTAGCGAATGTATAGTAGTTGATTACTAGTTACTCGCGGCCTTACTCGTTACTACTATATCCGAATCTATCTATACCTACCTACCCGACCTGCCCGACCCCGCACAAAACACAGCCACTTCTTGTCAGCCTCGTGGTTCTCCTTCTTCTTGTTCTCCGCCTCCTGGGCGGACAACTGCTTCAGCTTCAGGCTGACACCGATCTCGTCTTGCATGGACTGGAGAATCCACCCAAACGTAGGGTCGCTCTCGTGTCCCGCCTGCGTGCCCCCATCTTTTGTCCTGGATGCCTCCCACACGGCGCACAGCCTCATCCATTTCGGCAGGCCCTTCTGGAAAGGCTTGTCTTCGTGGGTGGCGCTTTCGGACATCTCGTCCAACACTGCCATCGTGAAGCGCTCTGCGGCCTGCAGCCGGAGATCGTATGGCAATGCGATGTCTTCCTCTTGCAGCTTCATGAGGGAGCCCCGGAGAATCGGAGGCGTCATTTTGCTGATTGCGTTTGCGGGGTTGATCAAATTGTCCACATGCTCCATGAGCTCAATCCTGCTTGTCAGCAGCGAGTGCTGGGAAAGGCGGTTGCCTTTCATCGTATCAGCCACTTTCTTGGCCTCGGTCGTGATTCAACTCAACACGTCAAGGATAAACCATACTGAGCCTAACAACGGCACCTTGCAACATAGGTCCTGCGAAAGGAGTCTACGGCTACTGAGTCTACGAGTCTACCAAAGTCTAGCAGTCTAGTATCGTCAACTCAAATCAATCCATGTGAGTAGAGATTGCAACTTCTTCATCCCTGATGTTGCCTTCTATAACATACATGACATACACTGTACATATCGAGGATGCCCAAGATGTTTGCAAATCCAGTGTTTCACAGATTCAACACGTAAAAGTTGAATGGAATCAATGTTTCCCGCAGGGGCCAAGCACGGCAGGGCTTTGTATTATGACAAACAAGGAATGCGTAAGATCTGAAGCTTCCGTGCTGTCCATGACGCAAGTTCCTAACTAGCAGCCGTATAGCTACAAAGCGGATGAGAAAGCATCTGGCGGTCTCTATGTGGTCCTCAGTCCTCACCCAAGAAAGCAAGAGACCTTGCTGGTGGGCTCGAACATTTACATACAAACCGGAAGTGAAAGCATCTCACTTGCATTTAAGTATTATTCGCCCAACCCTAAATGCTGAGACCATGTTTTGAAAGCATGAAACCGAGAGCCCTTTCGGGTGGGCTCGGAAGAATACCAACCGGAAGCGAAAGCATCAGACGTGCTTTCATGTGGTCTTCATCCAAAATGATACCAAAAAGCAGCAGCTCAGCAGCAGCAGCAGCAGCAGGAGGAGGAGGAGTAGTAGTAGTAGTAGTAACCTAGCAGTGTGTAATTGGGTCATTGAGTAATTGTCGTTGTAGAACTAGCAACTACTGAGAGCAAAATCAGCAGTAGAGCTAGCAGTAACTTGGTAGTAGTAGTCGTCCTTGTCGTCTTCGTCGTCGTCATCGTCATCGTATATAATATAGTCCTAGTCGCCGTAGCAGCAGCAGCAGTGCATGTGTCATAAGGACATGATATTCTGATATTCACCCGGCCGAGCAACACCTCGCAACTGGTGTCCCAGGGCCAGCCGCTGCTCAAACGCCGAGCTGGGACTGAGATGATGGAAGCACTTGTAGACCTTGCCCAGCTTCTTGATGACCTGACTCAAGATGCTGTCCTCCTTCATCCACTTGGGCGCGTCGGCCTGGTCGATCTCGCACGCGTCGTCCTCGGCCGCCGTCGCATCTTCGAGCACGGCGCTCTTCCTGGACTTGCCCGCCTTGCTTGACGTCTGCCGACTCTTCACGGGCGGCTGTTCAAAGGCCGACGACGAAGCAGCGCCTGCCAGCAAGTCTGGCCGCAGCGCCAACTGGGAAGCTGTCACGGACCGCTCGTCCTTCGGGACTTCCTCCACGTCGTCCTCGAGGACAGGGTCCGGCACGAAGTTCTCCTCTTCCTCGCCTTCCTCGCCCTCCGCGCCCCCCGTGCCAGCGCCACCGGCTTCCTCCTTTTTCTTCGCTTCCTCCTCCGCTTTCTTCTCCTGCAGACGACTTGTCACTCTGGAAGACTACCCTGACTACCCGAGTACCCAGAAGTTGAAAAGTTCAAGACCCTGCATTGGACAATCATTAAGGCCCCCGTACGCGCCACGGGCGCAGACATGGTCGGGCAACACAGCACAGGATTGAACACTTCACTACAGAGGCATGGACACATGAAATGGCACAAACGTAAGTATGAACGGATACGCCCAAAAAGACTCGAAATAACAGATAAGCAAAAACAACAATAACATCACAAGTAAGTAGCGACATATCGGACATATCGGTACAAAATACAAACATGGCTACCTCATCGCTGGGCCCGTTTACCTCGCTGTTTCAAATTCCGCAGGTTTCAAAGACCAGCTGATGAGGAAACACACATGCCGACGGACGACCACGTCATTGAAGGATGTGACCAATGGGCTTCCACTTGCTTGGACATTGATTGACGGTGACAAAAGCTATTGCTGGGAGTGTTTCGCGGGCGCACAAAGGACTTACCCACGGAATCTTTGCAACTCTGTCATAGACTCAGTTTTCCAACTCCGAAACTCAGCAGCCGTAAAACGACATGCTGCATGTTAGGTGGCTTCGACGACCTGTGACTCTGTGATTGCGAAAATACGAATGCCTCGGCAGCCTTTACACACAGCGACACATACCATGACACGGTCCAACTCAATAGATTTGCAATCGGCTGCCGTAGCTCACCAACCCTGACCCCCGCATCTGGCAGAATCTAGAATCTAGCAGCTACCAGCCCTCTGGCCCTAAAGGCCCAAGCCGAGGCGGCTAGCAGGGTCCTCCTTCTGACTCGCCAGCTGGTTGATGAGTGCGGGAATCATCGGGAGTGACGGGCGGTGCTTGGACCTGCTCGCGCTTTCCGAGGAGTTGAGCAGGATCTCCGAGAAGTGGTCGAACAGGACCTGGCCTTGGGAACCACGGATCTGATGCTCTGGGCTCAGACGCGTGTCGTCCTGCTGCACCTGGGTCAAGTAGCCAGTCCGAACCTTGCGGATCCATCCAAGGAGGCCCTCTGGCAGATCCCGCAAGCTCACGTACACGCCTTGGACGGACTCACCGCGGTCTGTCACTTGCTCTTGGCCTTTGTGCGTCTTCAGGTTCTTGAAGGAGGTCTGCGCCGAGCCGACAACGGACAAGAACTCAGCGTCAGTCAAAAACCCCACGTCATGGTAGACCATCTTAAAGCGCAGCTTGGACGTCTTCACAGAGCTTGACGGGCTGAACCGCCGCTTGAGGATGCCGGCATCTTTTTTGATCCGGCGGGCGGTCGCGTACTCGGTTCGGAAGGCCAACGTCTTGTCCTCCTTCGAGTGCCAAAGCTCGGCTGCGTTCTCCACCGGAAGCCCCGGCCAGCCTTCCTCGCTCGTCTCCTTGTCCACACGGCACACGGACCCCAAAGGCTCGCCACTCTCGCTGTACTGTCCCCAGACTTCCCTGGCCTTTGTTACCTCCTGTCCGGGCTTTACAAACTGCGCGAGTTGGGACGACTCAAAAACGCCCTACCCTACAGCATGGAGTCTCCTGTCCATCGGGTGCCCTGGAGTGTGCTCGATGCAGTGTTTGACAGATCAAAACGTCTAGTCAAATCGAGTTGAGTCTAGAATGTCGGGGAATTTACTGGTCTAGCGGGTCTAAAAAAATCGATGTCTCTCTATAGGTTCTGAAGGCTCTAGACTCTAGAGAAACTAGACTCTGGACACTAGACTCTAGAGTAGACGAGCCCACAGGGTGGATATAATTCCATGTGGATATATGAGAAAGTTGATTCAGGCGGTCTCCTCGGGAGTGCGCCCGCACAGCAGGCACGGCGCCCACTTCTTGGTCTTGGGCTTCAGGCTGGGGCGCTCAGCCTTCTTGGCTCCACTGGCCTGCACGGTGCGATTGTTGGAACCATAGCTGCCATAGTAATGCCCATAGTAGGCTGCAAATGAAAGTTGAAAGGATACAAGCAATGCACAGTGCACACTTTCATGTACTACTCCAAAACAGCATTCTGCACCGGTGATGCTCTTCGGATTTATTGTCAGCAAGTCCAAGAAACCACATGGGATGTGGGCATGCGATAACGATAACCTGCCAGTCCCAACATCATACCCGTCACATCCCTCAACCAGCCAGCCTTCTTGTTGCCACGCTTCATGGTCTTGCGATCCTTGGGATCCTTGCTCGACTTCTCTGCCTCGGGCTTGCTGCTGCTAGCCTTCGGCGCCGCCTTGGCTTTCCCCTTGGGTTTGGCTTTGGCCGCGCTCTTAGCCGTAGCCTTGCCCTGAAGCTTCTTGGTCGGCTTGGCCATGCTGCCAGACGACGGGCTGTGATACACGATCGCAACCCACTGCACGTCACTACCTGACAACCTCACCCGCTCTCACCCCAGCGCTCGATCCGTCTTGCTCCAATGACTGTATAATGAAATGCCGTCTGACCTCCAGACTGCGCTCTTCCGGAGGCACATTGGGAGTCTTTTTTCCGCAAAGAAGTTCGAGAGACTCATCGTCGGCATAAGGAGTGCATTCTTCTTTCACTTGGGCCCTGGGGCTGCAATGAGGGCAAGCCGGCAAAAACAACGCACGTTAGCAGGAGGAGTTGTAAATAGATAGCATATATAACTTATACATTATACAAATACTAATATAGAATTTCTCCACGCAGCTCCAGGATCCCACATGGCATGCGAGAGAAAAAACAGGCGACCTCGCAGCAAGCCACTGTCCATCGAGACAGACTCTCAGGGGCTTTGTTAGCCCTGCATGTACAACCTCCCAAACCTACAAGGTGCTAGAAGTTTTTGCAAATCATATGAAGATGTGATAATATAAATCCTAAATTCAGGAACTTAGTTCCTGAAGTGAAGCAGTAAAGCCCAGCAACCATAATTAACCGAGAAATTACATAAAGGTGCGATGCTATAGCTAGTCACTAGCAGCATGTCAGGAACACATCACAGAGCTTGCAACAGCTATGCCGCACGCTGTTCTACGTGTCAACTCTGCCGCACACTGCCGCCACTCACATCTACTGAATCTACTTATGTACCTGAATCTCCTTACCATCCTAGCAGCCTAGCTGCACCGATGTAAATGGTATTGATGCCGTGCAACATAGAACGTGGCCTCTCCAGCCTCAGCCCAACTAGTAACTAGTAACTATATTACAATCGGTCCTACTTCATTCTGCCTCGTTCATGCTCCAGGCTAGCCCTTGTCACTACACACACAAGACTCTGCTTCCTGTAACAATCTCTTTCTAAAAAAGGTTTACTAGGTCCTCGGGTCCTAGGTCCCTGGGGCCCTGGGCGCTGATGACGATGATGGTCATGAGGATGATAAAGATGATGATGACGACGGTAATCCTGGCAACGATGAGGATCATCATAAGGGTTAATATTGCTGGGACATCTAAAGAGAGGATGAGCATGATAATGAGGACAAGGTGGATAGTGAGGATGACGGAGAGGACACAAGTAAGGGGAATCCCGTCAAGGGCTCCAAACAAATAGTAACAAACAAGCCAACCAAATAAAACATAGCACACGAGCAGCGCGTACAAACAAAGAAACTAACTCAGCAACCAGGCAGTTGATTGTTCCAACGAAGAACCCAATCTACCTTAGTTCATTAGTGTCGCGCTTATGTACGTTGTATGTGCAATACAAGTACACAAAGATCTGACATTAGCAACTACATCCCCAACTCAGCTAACTAGCTAACTAGCAGGAACCAACAAGTACGAACAAGTAACTAGCAGTAACTAACACGTGCCGTCAGTCTTTGCTGATATAATATAGTGGATCTAAGACTCCAGGACTGCGTAAGCATGGGGTCACCGGTCCCCGAAGTAACAAGCAATGCAGATGCATACCTACAGCCACACTCTAGACTCTAGACTCTAGTTAGTCCAAGAGATATTGTGTCATAGTACGTGGAGATGTGGAGCCTGGTACCAGATTCCGCGATTCATGAGTATACGGTGGGTCCGCGGGAATGGGTAGTGCATGCTTTTGCAGTAAGACAAGTAGCTCCACTGTTTGATTACATACACAGAAATGTGGCTCGGTGCGATCCTGCGCCTAAAGTTAACCGGCTGAAGAAACCCTCATGGCAGCAGCAGTCAGCAGTAACTATGAAGGAAAAAAATCCACTGAGAAGACAGGACCTGCAGTGGGCATCGGCTAGCGGCTAGCATTTTGCATGCCAGCTTCAGAGTAGCCGACTGACTGTCCGACCACCGTATCTTAACAGAGCCTGCTTCGAGCTGCGATGCCACATGGGTCAGGAGCACTACAGTACGGTACTTCTAGCTAGCATGGTTCTTCGGTGGTCTAGTTAGTAAAGCCGCATAACAATACACCGCAGACACAGGTTCCGGGGTTCTGGGACCAGGGATCTGAGCCAAGGACCTATAATAACCCATTATACCTATAAGGCCATAGACTATAAGGAAGAGCCTCAGACATAGGTTACCAGGTTACCACAGAAGCTTTAAGGAGACGTCTTCCGCCGGGAAGGCAGCAGGAACAGCTCGCAGCCAAGTGACAAAGCTCAGACAACTTTACTGTACGGGTACTGTGCGCACCAGCTATTTCGAATTGACAATGTGCAGTTACTAATTAAAGCAATTGAAGACGCACATCCAGAAGTGACGTCGGTAAACCTTGCACGTCCGGACTACGGCCCCAAGCACCTCTTGTGTAAAAACAACACAGCAACAATCCTGGAATTAGAAAATTCCCAAACACCGTTGAAGCTGCACACGACTTTAGATGGGAGCCTGGGTCCCTGGCCGACGGCAGTGCTAGGACCGACCTAGGACCTAGGACCAACTGAAGCGGAATGCATGGGACTGCGCTGAAGCCAGCTGTGCAACAGCTTCCTATGAACAACTAACAACTGCCAACGACTATTTCGGACTTGTCGATTGCTCAAACTCTCGCCTGAAAATTTGCGGTACGCGGGTCAAGCACACTTCCGCCCAGCTGGCTTGTTCTCCGAATGGTGCAACAAGCACCACAGCCACGAACGAGCCCCGCATCTCAACAGAATGTGGCACGGTCTTAAAGTGCAACTGCAAACATTAATAACAAACCACGTTGTCGCTACCACACCTCAGCACAGAAAGCCCGGCACACAACATCAACAGAATTGGAGCCAGGTCCTCCTGACAAATGCCTTGCACGACCACAAAGAAATATCCACGGGGTTGAACGCCATTAACCGTTACCCGTCCTGCTACGGCCATGATGGTCTGGCCGAACCTACAGATCTGTTGGTATATTGTCCCGTTCACCAAAGGACCCAGACCAACTCGCGTTCAGTAGAGCACAACTCCATACAAGCCACAAGCTCGTGTTTAATGAATTTGTTGTATTTGCTAAGGTGTGCTTCATGCTCATAACAGACACTGGTTACACTCTCAGTCTTGACTCATGCCAGAAGCTTGCTCGCATGGCTTGCTCGCATGGACTGACAACGGCGGGCTATCTCCATGACGAACTGATGCCACAGGTCTGGCGGTGTCTTGCACAGAATGTAGTCACTCCAGCGACCACAGTACTACACTCCCAATTTGCATACATTGCAATACAAGATCGGAATGTACTGCTCCCAACGTCAAACCCGCAAATCCTGGTGGCATGTCGTATAGGCCGTACAGGCCATAGGCATCACAGACAATCTCTCACTATACAGAACATACTGGCTTAATGACTTTGTGGTTCCGGTGTGCGCGTACGTGTGTATGTGTGTGGCATTTGCAATTGAAACGACATGAAATACTACCATATGGACCGTTTGCAAATTCTAATTCTAGTCTAGAACACTTGAATCACCAGAACCGATAAGCACATCACCTGAGTTCGTATAATACAGAACACGGTTGGCAACCCTGCGTTTACACTCTAGACTCTACACTCTATATGGACCATCGTTGACCGTCTTCAGCAAGTTGTAGTTAGTTCTTAGCGTCTTAGCATTCTAGCAGGATTGACCGGCATTGTTCAGGCTTCAAATGGCTTGAACCCATCTATACATCTTGTTGCTGAAGGACTACTGTTGCAAAGTACCACGTGCAGGCAGCTGTGCAGAATGGTTCGCAAGCTCATAATTACACCGCATCGCACAGTTGAAAGGCCAGCAGCCCAGAGACCTAGAGCACGGCTACAGTCTAAAGTGCCTTACCTCTCAAGTTTAAGAATTCAAGTCTATGACGAAAGCCACACTACGTAGTTACTGCTTACTTCTTGTACACCCCGTCGAAGAATATCATAAAGATACTGATAGGTCCTAGGCCCTAGGCATCCGGGAAGCCTTTCAACAGAAAGATGCACCATAAGCACATTCCCAGACAGGGAAGAGCCATCCCTTCCCCGGCTAGCTTCTTCAAGGCAGCCTGGCTCATGCCTTCAGGCACTACAGTCGAAGTCGGGTGGCCTTGCTGAAACATCATTTCGCGAGGCGTCACGATCCTGCATTTGCCAAGATGCACCTGGAGACTGGACGTTGTAAGCGTGCGATGCACACCGTCCTTGTTCGTGAAAGGACGCCTCCCCGGATTCTGCGACACGTCGACAATGAT